>JBBPSV010000073.1:0-37795 GCA_038093795.1 Retiboletus fuscus
TAAAAAGCGGAGGGAATACGAGATAATGTGTAACAATGACGGTGACGTGTGTCCGAGACCGAAAAGGATATATCGAAATGACTACGAAGTGGTAAAACGAAACCGACACGGACCGGACTAAGACAACGTGGACCGGATTGACTCGGATTGACTCGGACGGACTCGGATTGACTCGGACAGACTCGGATAGTTGTCGGATATGATCCTATACGAGAACAGAGATCCCCAGATCTCTACACCGTCACCTTTTACCTAGCTGTTAACTCCGAAGTCTATGACACCGACGCCAAGAAGGTAGCCTACGCCCTGTCATTCATGAAGAAGGGATTGGCCAAGGTCTGGGCTGCCACCTTCAGACAAAAGATTCTCGCTCAGGCTACGCTCAACCTTGGAACTTTCGCAGATTTCACTGACTCTTTTTCCAAGTCCTTCGTTCAAAAGGACACCATTGCCTCCAGCCTTCACTGGCTAGCCATGACCAAGATGGTCAAAAACAAGCATGGGGACTACTCTCCTTCCCTCACTGAATATACTGCTCATTTCCAAAACCACATCGCTATATCTAAGGTCACCGACGCCAACATCCTCATTAGCTACTACGCCATCGGAATCCCAGAACTGCTGATGTGGAAGATTCAGAGTATGGAGACCCCCCCGGACAAAATCGAAGACTGGTATACTAAGGCCGCCCACTTCGCCGCCATGAAAGAGCGAGCTAGAGACCTTGCGAAATGAGGAAGTGGAAAGGTCTTTCACGGACTTCACTCTATCTCAAAATTGACTGCCCTGGATCCCAACACAATGGACGTAGACGCTGTACGAACCACCCCTATCCCCAAGCTCACACCCACAGAACGAAAATGTTGTATCGAAAACAACCTTTGCTTCCACTGCCGAGAAGGAGGACACCTGTCCACTAACTGTCCAAAGTTCTCAAAAAATAAGAAACCTTTGGTCAAAGCGGTAGCAACCTCGGATCTTCCCAAGTTGGAAGAAATCCCAGACGATGCCAACGAAGACGAGGATGGGGTAGCGGTTAGAAGAGTCTCATTCTCCCAGGGTTTTTAAAGAGGGGACCTGCCACAACATCTACGTCCCCGAGTGCTTCGGTATTTGTAACTTCTACTACGAACTCCATGCAGATTCCAGTACAAGTTATCATCCCCTCGCACACCTTACAAACTGTTGACACCTGAGCCTTGATCGACAGCGGAGCTGATGTCTGCTGCATTGACTGGGGATTTACTAAGAAACACAAGATCCCTCTGACCAAACTTGACCACCCGGTCTACGCCAAGAACGCTGATGGAACCATTAACACCAAGGGAACCATCTGATACGTGGCCAACCTCTTTATCTCCACTGAAGGCCTTGTTCACCAGATCACCTGCCATGTCATGCATCTAAGCAAGGATAATGTATTCCTTGGACTCCCCTGGTTACAAAAAGCCAACCCAACCATCGACTGGGAAAAGAAAACCCTTCGAATCGCCGAAACCACCGACGAATCGAAACTCCTCTTCTCCCTCCATCAAGGAGCTTACCTCCAGCAGGAGAAACTCCTTGTTCCCCCTCGGCCCCTGCCACGCCACGTCCTTGTCAATTCTGTCCAAGACGAATGCCTATACGCTTACAACGGATAGGAGGATGAATGCGACTTCTTAACCTGTGCTCATGACCAATACACCATCAACCGAATCATTCGCTGCGGGTCTCGGTTCATTCCGGCCCCAGTAATCTCTCGACTCTCCATCGCGTCTAGCCTCGCCCTCTCCCCTGACGCGCCCATTCATTCCCCCCTCCCGGAAGAGTATGTCAGATATAAGGAGGTTTTTGCTGAAGAAGCAGCATGTTACGCTTGGCCTGGGTAGGGTCGAGCATAGACTCAAGGGGAAATTCTGGGACGAAGGAGTACCAGCGTTCTTGATGCTACGGTACGACAAAGGCCTTCAGGCGAGGTATCTGCTCACGAAGAGCACACTCAGCATCGAAGGATATGATGAGTCCGGAGAGGACGAGTCTTATCCTGGTCTTGGGAGATCGAGCATAGGAGTTATCTCAAGAGTATGATTGAGTAGCTCTAGCTTAGGGAATACAAGCGTAGAGACTAAGGTTTATATACTCGAGCCATGGAAGGCTATGGAACACCATGGAATGAGCGAGTGAATGAGGGATGAAAAGAGATGTGACTTGGGGAAGTATAAGGACTCGGGATGAGTCGAAACGAGTCACATCCGCTGCGGATCTGTCGATCAGTGTCGATCAGAAGCAGCTGTCAATCAATGATTATCATGAAACAGAGAAGCAGTCGGAGCGACCCGAAGTGACAATGACAGCGGAGTCATTAGTTGGAAATGAAATATATGATACAGTCTGTGGGATAAAGACCTACGTGCCATACGAGACAAGTCTGGGTTACGCCAGACGAAGCAGGTAGCGATCCGCTGAGACTAAGCTCATGAAGAAAGCAAAGAAAAAGTAAACAGGGCCAGGTCAAGTCGTAATATTACCCCCTTCTTACGCTCCTCAATGCCACTTGAGGATCCTCAGAGGTCGATGTAGCCCCCATTGGGGGAACTGGTGACGTTGGCATAGGCCGTGTCGTCCCACACGTCATCTGTAAAATCAAGCTCTGGCTCGTCCTGAATTCGAGATGCAAGCGGGCGAGGTCGCGGACGGTGTGACCTTCACGACGAACGAGAGGAGCTAGAAGAATGTGATGATGATGAGGACGGGGTAGCGGGGCAGGGACGACGGCGGAGTGGGCACTGGTTTTGGATATGTCCTGGGCGCATGCAGAGACAGAATGGGCACTTGTACTCTGGGCAATCAATGCGCCAGTGTCCAAGGCGATGACAGTGAAAACAGGACACGTTGTATGGGGGGTGGGCTGGGCTAAGGCTGATCTCACCTTCGTTCATGAGATGGACCCTCTCAAGTCGGTCGATAAGGTTCACCTCACTGGGTGACAACGGGGAGGATGACGCAGACGGCGTCAGAGCAACCGGCTCGGCGGGCGAGGGGACAATGATGGTTTCGACGGGGAGAGAGGGTCGAGCAGGGGGAGCTGGGAGACCAGCCTTGGCAAGGTCCTGTGAGTAACGTTCAATGTCAGCGACAAAATCTAGCATGTCGAGCTGATGCATGGCCGATAGGAGGTAGGAATGGATGCGGTGGGCTACGAGATGGAGTTGGGTGGAGAAGAACTCCGATTGGGCATTGGTGGAGGTGAAAGAAGCGATGGGGTTGAGACGAGAGACCTGTAAAAAGGCTAAATACAAAGACTCAAGGGGAGAATCTACGTCTAAGTGGGCCTGCATGGTAGTGGCCAGGCGGGAGTCACGGAGACGGGTCTGGAGGAGGCGTCCAGACTTGCATGACAGCGGGTCGGACCGAAGGGTGTACGTGAAACATGGTACATTGACAGAAAGAATCGTCTTGGGCTTTTCTTCCTCTTCGAGGACAGAAGGCCAGGGGAGGGGTGTGGTATTCCACCCAGGGGTGGCGGAGTTGCTGGGGCAGTCGTCAGCGAGAACCATGGGGGGATGTACGGTAAGGGTGGAGAGTTCCTGAGCAAGGGGCGAAGAGTCATTGACTCCCTCAAGTGGAGGAAGAGCAGAGTCGGTGAAGGAGGATTCGGTGAGAGAAGACTCAGTGGACAGGGAGTAAGACATGTTGTAAGAGAGACGGGGTTCGTTTAGAGCTTGGTTGGTGATTCTCACGTAGAGACCAGCGCGTAGAGTTCTAAGGAGGGAAGACCTTGGGATGAAGCTTCTTATAGCTTCGGAGGACTGCTTGTGCATACTTGAATTCCCATTCGGGGAGCCAGGTGTCATCGGCGGCGGTAAAGCCATGCCAGCGGACGAGGAATTGTCGGTTGACAGCGGAGCCCTGGTGTCGTACGATCTTTTCAATTTCGTATTGCTCTTCTCCATTGATAAGATCAGGTGGGGGTGACGGGAAGTTGGGGCCGTGTACCGAGTTTTCCTTGTAGGGGGTGAGGAGCGATGCATGGAAGACCGGATGTATTTTCCATGTCTTGGGGAGGTGGAGTTGATGCATGATCAGGGACAGTACCTTGGTAATGGTAAAGGGTCCCTCACGTTTCGGAGCGAATTTCAGGTGAGTCAGGTTACGTTTCAAATTCCTGGCTTCGAGCCAGACTTGATCACCTTTCTCAAAAGGAGTGAAGTTCTTCTTGTTCCGAGAAGCCATAACTTGCCTAGCTAACTCATGCGCGGCAAGGGCTTCTTGGCGGGCAGCTGTGAGTTCCTTGATGCGATCTTCCACGGTGGGAAGGTCCGTGAGTGGGAGGACAGTGGGGACCGGCATAGGTTCATATCCCATCATTAGGTAAAACGGGGATTTACTGGTGACGGAATGAGGGTGGTGATTGTGGGCGAATTCGGCATGGATCAGCCGATCAGCCCACGTGGTGGGGTTGTTCCCTGCAAAGATCCGCATGTAAGTCTCGAGTTCCTGATTGATCCGCTCAGTTTCTCCATCAGTCTGGGGGTGATACGCAGTGGATAACGCAAGGGAACATCCAAGAAGCCTACTGAGTTCTTTTGCGAAGTGAGAAGCAAATTGGGGGCCTCGATCCGAGATGATTTTCTCATAGAGGCCAAATCTGGGGTAAACCTTCTTAAAATAGAGGACGGCGACGTCTTCTGCAGTGGTGGTTTTGGTAGTAGGGCAGAAAACAGCCCCCTTCGAAGATGCGAAGTCGGCCCAGACTATTACAGCCGTGAAACCGTTAGACTCGGGGAGATCCGTGATCATATCGCAGGAGATCTGCTGAAAGGGGCGGGTGGTGGTGGACTTGTTAGGGGTGAGTGGAGGGGTCATGGGGTGGGTGTTGACCTTATGCTGCTGGCAAAGAGCGCAGCCTTCGACATACTTGCGAACGTACTGGGCCAAACCAGGCCACCAGAACTCGCTCGCAACGAGCTGTCGAGTCTTAAGAAAGCCAGGATGACTGGCGGATTCGTGGTCGTGACACCATTGGAGGATGGACTTACGCAGTCCGGCCACGGGGGGAATGTAGATGCGACCTTGATAGGTCAAAACGCCTTCATGGAGCTGCCAGTCGCTAAGGCGGGAGCAGAAGGCGGTGGGGATAGAGCCATCAAAGGCTTGGAGCGTCTGGAGAAATAAGGGGTCGTCTTTCGATGTAGTCTTAATGTGATCCCAGAGGGCGGAATCAATAAGGCGGACAAAGATGGAGTCCGGAAGGAGGACTGTCTGAGTGTTGTCCGGTGTATGAGCAAGGAAGTCCGGACGGCGAGACAGGGCGTCAGGACCAGCGAGGAGAGATCCGGGGACATGGATCATCTTGTAATCGAAGTCCGCGAGGTCTAGTAGCCAGCGAGCTTGTCGGTGATTGAGATTCTGGGGGGCTCAGAAATACGTGAGGTTCTTGTGGTCTGTGAAGACCTGGATTGGGGTGGAGGAGCCATGCAAGAGGTGACGCCAAGATTTCAAGGCACAGATGATCGCGAGGAGTTCGCGATTGTGGATATCGTAGTTTCGTTCTGCTGGGGAGAACGACTGGGATAGATATGAGCAAGGGTGCCAGGCACCGTTCTCATCGGTCTGTAAAAGAATGCCACCTGTGGCCACGCCAGAGGCATCGGTCGCAATGGCGAAGGGTGCGCTGGGATCGGGGAGGTGGAGCACGGGTTTGGAGAGGAAGAGTTCCTTTAGGCGAAGGAACATGGCTTCCTGTGACGAGTCCCAGCGCCAGGGTTGGGTTTTCTTAGTGAGGTCTATGAGGGGGCGAGCGATGGTAGAGTAGTCCGGGATAAATTGCCTATAGTAATTGGCAAATCTGAGGAATGACCGGACTTCCTTGACTGAGGTGGGGGCCGGCCAGGAGGTGATTCCGTCAAGCTTGACGGGGTCCATAGCAAGCCTTCCGGGGGAGAGGATCATGCCAAGGTAGTCGACTTGTTCCGTGGCAAAGGCGCATTTGGATAGGTGAAGATGGAGATCAAGCTCTTCCATTCGTTGAAGGACTCTCTTAGTCTGTTTGGTATGGAGCTGCTCATCGGGGGAGAAGATAAGAAGGTCGTCCATATAAATGATGAGCCATCCTTCGGAGATCATGTCTCAGAACGAGTCGTTCATGAATCGTTGAAATGTGGCTGGGGAGTTGGTCATTCCAAAGAACATGACCATGGGCTCAAAGAGGCCCTTGTGGGTGAGGAAGGCGCCTTTCCATTGGTGTCCGTCTTTGATCCGGATGTTGTTGTAACCCCATCGGACGTTGAACTTGGTGAAGACCTTCGCATCTTGTACCTTATTAATAAGGTCGTCGATCTGGGGTAAGGGGTATGCGTCACGAATGGTCTGGTCGTTAAGCTTCCGGTAGTCCATGCAGGGTCGAAGCTTGGGATTGCCGTTGGGGTCGAGTTCCTTCTTCTGAACAAAGAAGAAAGGGGATGCTTGGGGAGAGTTCGAGGGACGGATAGCACCGGACCAGAGGTTCTCTTCTAAGAAGGCTTCGGTGGCGTCACGTTTCCGCAGAGATAACGGGTAGAGTTTGCCAATCTTGGGTTCGAAGCCTTCCTTGAGGTTAATCTCGTGGTCATAAGTCCGTTCCGGTGGGAGCTGTCTGATTGGTCATTCTTCAAACACTTTTCGGAACTGCTCGTACTCCGCTGGGAGGGTGACCTCAGGTTTCTTGTTGAACTCCGCTTGTGCGAGTTGCATGGCTGAAGTAATCTTGGCGATGACCGGAGAACCTAAGGGGTAAAACTGCGACCCACACCATTGGATCCGGCCTATGTGATAATGGTCGTGAGCTCTCTGGCAGAACTCACTCTCCAATTCTTCGTCAAGATATTTGTAGAGTCTGGCATGGTCAACACAGTTGACCTTAACTTGGCGTGGGGGAGTCCAGTCAAAGCTGGGTCTTTTGAATCGATCGCTATACTTAGAGGTAGCGACGTTGTGTTCCTGGAAAAGAACCTTGGATTGGTTGCAGGATTCAGGGATGTTGATCGTCTGTTTGAACCAGTTGATCTTTGGGTTGGTGGAACGGAGCCAGGGGAGTCTGAGGATGACATTCTCACTTCCACAGGACATGACGTGGAAGAGAACCTTCTGAGTGATCCCTCCAGTATTAGCGTAGAGGGTACAGGTGAATCGGATAGCTCCATGGGAGTTACTGGATTGGTCTACGTTCCGAACTGGGATGGGTTTCGGAAGTCGAGTGATGGGTAGTTTGTGCTTCCACACAAAGTCCCAGTCTATGCATGAGATATTGGCACCGCTGTCGATCAGGGCGCGGGTGTCAACGGCTTTGAGGGTGTGCATAGGTACGATGAGCTGAACTGGGATCTGCATAGATTTGCCAGTCTCAGATACTAGTACATTGGCACATCTAGGAGGAGTCCGCGTTGATGGGGTCCTCCGCTCTAAAAATCCTTGTGGGAGAAGGAAATCCTAGCTACCGACTCGGCTTCGTCATCGTCCTCGCAGTCGGCTAGCTCCAGAATGTCATCCTTCTTGACCTTTCAGGCTTTCTTGGGGTTCTTGGAAGAATCGTAGACCTTGCACTCCTTTGCCATGTGGCCAGTCTGGCGGCATCGGAGGCAACGGCCTTCCTTGAAACACTTCTGCCGTTTGGCTTCAGTGAGCTTGGGAGGGAGACGGACTGCATTGACGTCCATGGTGTTGGGGTCCTTGTCTTCCTTCTTAGAGTAAGTTGGCACGTACGAAGTACTGGGTTTCTTGTGTTGCTGGGCGATCCCTCGAGCTCGGCGGCAGTGGGAGTCGAAAAGAGCCACCTTCTTGTACCAGTCGGCAACTTTAGTGGGGGGTTCTCCATCCGGAGAATGTTGAACATCAGATCTTCAGGTATACCCACAGAGTAATAGGAGACTAGAACCGAATCATCGGTTACTCCTGTGGCGGATACCTTGGACCTGAATTGGGCGGTATAGTTAGCCAAAGAAGGGGAGAACTCGCCCTTCTTTCCTGGGATCATTCGCTTAGTGGCAAGCCAAGTGAGCGCGTTGGTAACCAATTCTGAATGGGAGAAAACTCCTTCAAATTCAGCAACGAAGTCGGACCACTTCCCGAGAGAGAAGCCTCCGCCTGAGACCTTGGTTTCTCTGAAGGTATCAGCCCACGTAGAAGCCGTACCTTTCTTCATGAAAGAGAGTGCATAGGTGATTCGCCTAGCATCGTCGTTGTAAATCTCTGCGTTGATAGATAGGTACAATTGTACTGAGCGCAGCCAAGGCTTCGCTTTCGTGAGGTTTCCGTTGAAGTCTTCAGGGACTCCGAGGCGGATTTCTGTGGGCTTGGTTCCCATAGTGGGAGTCTGGGGTTGGGGGGTAGCTGGTGCCGTGGCTGGGAATATACGACCGCTTTGGGTGATCGGAGTCGGTGATGGTGGGGTAGGGCTGCGAGGGATAACTGCTCCGGCTGAGAGCTGGTGAGACAGTAGTCTAGAGAGTTCTTGTGATTCTGCTTCCGTGGATGGGGAGCGTAGCTCGAGGTCGAGGTCAGGGTTATCAGAGCCTTCTGTAGAGACTTCTGAGTCTGATGATTCTGAGGATTCAGCGGCTTGCTGTTCTGTGGCTCTCCACGAGGTGGAGATCGGTGGCAGTCGGGCTAAGGAGGAGGGCCTACTCGATGGTAGCCGCGACGTGGTAAGCTAGAGCTTTTGTTACGCTTGGCCCAGGTAGGGTTGAGCGTAGACTCAAGGGGAAATTCTGGGATGAAGGAGTACCAGCATTCTTGATGCTATGGTACGACGAAGGCCTTCGGGCGAGGTATCTGCTCATGAAGAGCACACTCAGTGTCGAAGGATATGATGAGTCTGGAGAGGACGAGTCTTATCCCGGTCTTGGGAGATCGAGCATAGGAGTTATCTCAAGAGTATGATTGAGTAGCTCTAGCTTAGGGAATACAAGCGTAGAGACTAAGGTTTATATACTCAAGCCATGGAAGGCTATGGAACACCATGGAACGAGCAGGTGAATGAGGGATGAAAAGAGATGTGACTCGGGGAAGCGTAAGGACTCGGGATGAGTCGAAACGAGTCACATCCGCTGCGGATCTGTCGATCAGTGTCGATCAGAAGCAGCTGTCAATCAATGATTATCATGAAACAGAGAAGCGGTCGGAGTGACCCGAAGCGACAATGACAGCGGAGTCATTAGTTGGAAATGAAATATATGATACGGTCTATGGGATAAAGACCTACGTGCCATACGAGACAAGTCTGTGTTACGCCAGACGAAGTGGGTAGCGATCCGCTGAGACTAAGCTCGTGAAGAAAGCAAAGAAAAAGTAAACAGGGCCAGGTCAAGTCGTAACACAGCGAACGTTCTTCCCCCATCCAGACCCTATAACCATGCCATCAACCTCAAAGAGGACTTTGTTCCTAGGATCGCCAAAATCTACCCCCTTTCGGCAGATGAACGACAAGCTACAGACAAGTTCATAGATGAAAACCTAGCTTCGGGCAAGATCTCTCCATCAAAATTCCCTCAGGCCTCCCCTTTCTTCTTCGTTAAAAAGAAGGCCCAACCTGGACAAAAACCTGGCTTACGACCTTGTCAGGACTATCGATGCCTAAACAAGCAAACCATCCGGGATGCTTACCCCCTCCCTCTCCTTCAAGATTTCATGGACCGGATATGGGGAGCGAAAGTATTCACCAAGATGGACGTCCGCTGGGGTTAGAATAATGTTTGTATCAAGGAAGGAGATCAATGGAAAGCCACCTTTATCACTCACCGGGGGCTGTTTGAACCAAACGTCATGTTCTTCGGACTAACCAACTCTCCCCCCACATTCCAACGGTTCATGAACGACTCATTCCGAGACCTCGTCGCGGAAGGATGGTTATTTATCTACATGGACGACCTCCTCATTTTCTCCCCTGACCAACAAACTCATACCGAATGAACCCATCGAGTGTTGTGGCGGATGGAGGAACTTCACCTACATTTGAAACCAGAGAAGTGCTTTTTCGATCGAGATGAAGTCGAATACCTTGGGATGATCATTCGCCCAGATGAGATAGCCATGGACCCCACCAAGCTGGATGGAATCGCCCACTGGCCCATCCCCACTTCCGTAAAAGAAGTCCGGTCCTTCCTAGGTTTCGCCAATTTTTACCGACGATTCATCCCCGACTATTCCACTATCGCTAGACCCCTCATCGACCTCACCAAGAAGACCACTACTTGGTCCTGGAATGATTCATGTCGTTCCGTGTTTGACCTACTCAAGGCACGGTTTGCCTCCCAACCGGTTCTTCGAGTTCCAGATCTCTCAGCCCCCTTTGCCATTGCAACTGATGCCTCCCTCTATGCCTCCGGGGGAATTCTCCTCCAAGCGGACCCTAATGGCGAATGGCATCCCTGTTCCTACCTCTCCCAGAGTTTCGACTCAACCCAACAGAACTACGATATCCACGACTGAGAACTCCTAGCAGTGCTCTGAGCACTCAAAGCCTGGTCCCACTACTTATGGGGATCTCTCCACCAGGTTAAAGTGTTCACGGATCACAAAAATCTCACTTACTTCCGTGAACCCCACACCCTAAACCAGCGACAAGCACGTTGGTTGCTTGACCTAGCCGACTTCGACCTCAAACTGATCCATGTACCAGGGTCTCAACTCGCAGGCCCTGATGCCCTCTCCCGACACGCAGATCACTTCCCAAAAGATGCTTCTGATAACTCCCTTGTAACGCTACTCCCCCCGTCTCTCTTTGTCAACGTCATAGACCTTGCCCTCTCCACCAAGATCCGTTCGGCCTCTTCCACAGACCCATTCACCCTAACCTCGCTCCAAGCGGTAGACGAAAATATCCCCACGGCCTTTCGCTCCCAGCTCTCCGACTGGCAAAACTGAGAGGGAATACTCACCTATCGAGACCGCGTCTATGTTCCTCCCAAAGGAGATCTCAGACGCGAGATCTTACAAAGATGCCATGATCACGAGTCTGCCGGACACCCCGGATACCTCAAAACTCGCCAGCTAGTCTCTGCAGAGTTCTGGTGGCCTGGCCTAGCGTCCTTCGTTCGAAACTACATGGAAGGATGCGCAGTCTGCCAACAGTGCAAGACTAATACCCATCCTGGTTCCCCGCCTCTGACTCCCATTTCTACTTCGGCGTCCCATCCTTTCCAGGACATCATGGTAGACCTGATTACCGACCTCCCAATCTCAGATGGAAAAAACTCTATAGTCGTTTGGGTGGATCGGGCCTTCAAGGGTGCTATATTCTGTCCCACCACAAAATCCACCTCAGCAGCGAACATTGCCTCTCTCTATTTCCACAAGGTTTACCGACGTTTCGGACTCTTTGATTGTGTCATCTCCGACAGAGGCCCCCAATTCGCTTTGGCATTCGCCAAAGAAATGGGGTGTATCTTGAACTACGACCTCCGCCTATCTACCACCTATCACCCCCAAACGGATGGCCAGACAGAACGAACGAATCAGGAGCTAGAAACTTATCTCCGGATCTTCTGCGGGGACAACCCTACCTCATGGACTGAACTCCTGACCTTTGCCAAATTCGCCCATAACCACCGCCCCCACTTCGTCACCAATCAATCTCCATTCTTCCTCCAAATGGGCTATGAACCTAAACCCCTTCCTTCTGTCCTCTCTCCCTCCAACCTTCCCGCAGTAGAACTCCGCCTCGCCCAACTCTCCAAGGCCAGAGATGAAGCCCGAGCAGCCCATGAACTTGCTAGAGCGACCATGGCCTCTCGAACCCAGCAACATTTCAAACCCTTCACCCTAGGAGATAAGGTTTGGTTGGAAGCCAGGAACCTCCATCGTCTTCAGAAGGACCCAAAATTCCTCCTGAAGCACGAAGGACCATTTGAAATTGTCAAGGTTCTTTCCCCTATTACCTATCGTTTACGCCTCCCTAAAACCTGGAAAATTCACCCCATCTTCCACGCCTCGCTTCTCTCCCCTGCCAAGGAAACCCTAATCCATGGTCCGAACTTTCCCCGACCACCTCCGGACCATGTTGGTCCTGAAGAGGAGTACCTCGTGGACTGCATTCTCCGTCATCAAGGACCACCTTCCCGACGGTGTTTCCTGATCCACTGGAAAGGATACTCTGCGGAAGACGACTCCTGGGAACCTGAGCAGAACTTGAAGAATTCCAAACTCCTCCTGGCTGCCTATAAGAAGTGTCACCCCAAGGACTTCCCTCTCCAATCCGCTTAACTATCCACCAGCACCTCTTCAACCATACCATGCCCTACTCCGATGTTCCCGAACTCGTTCTTCCTATTTCCCCCCAATGCGGTGATTCACCGCCTACAGAGTCTACTACTGATTCTGTCCTTAATTCTGTCTCTTCTCTCACCCTCTCCGACTACTCTAACGGAGAAGTTCACCCCCATTCAACTCCTCAGCCTAACCTGTCTACTCCTCATTCTGTGTCTACTCGCGTCTCAAGTGTTCCTCCTTCTCCTGCCTACTATACGCCTCCTTCCGTTCTAAACCCCCATGACATGATAGTCAATGACACCTCCTCCCCCACTTCCCGCATTGCCACCCCCGGCTGGGGTAGCTGACCTGCCATCTCCATCCCCGAACTCGCCGAACCTCCCATTTGCCTTGCTGCTTACCTCGGCACCATTGAATCTGTAGATCTTCCCAAACACGCCCATCAGGTACGCCCTGACCTCCCCACCGATGCCGAATCCCGCTCCCTCCTCTGATTCCTCCGGGATCCTAGATACGCCGTCCCCATCGGCGCCCACCTAGACTATGGGTCAGCGCTCCACTCTCTTTATCTCGCCACCCTCCAGGTCACCCGACTTACCGCCCTGGTACGTGCCCCCTCTGCCTCCACTGATGCTAACGCCACCTTCCGCAACCATACCCTATCCCACATCCAAATGGAGCTGGAGACCAACCTCCTCCTGGCGTTTTACCAACTTGGCATGTTAGACTTCATGCATGACCTGGACCAGGACCTCCAGGACCTTGCCTGCTACACTCACCTTGGCGCCACCCCGGCATCCACCCACCTCGGCACCACCTCAGCGTCCACCCCCTCCGCTTCCTCCTTGGCGTTGAACTCTGAAGAGCTCAACATCGTTGAACACATCGAAGCCCGCTGGACCAGTAACTTCGGTAACACTCCCCTCCTCCCGTCCCATCCTCGCTTTCACGAGGCCTGTTTCCAATGTCACCACCTCGGTCACCAGCGTGTCCAGTGTGGGGTCTATCAATGTCTGATTTGCCACTGTTTCCGTCCCAGCCACTCTCAGTGACAGTGCCCTCTGTGCCGCGCTCCTCCACCACCCTCGCCCTCTACCTCTCCCGCCTCCTCGCACTCGTCTCACCCTTCCTCACCCTATCGCTCCTACCATGGATTCCGCAGTTCCCGCCGCATGGTCTCCAGCCACCCGCGTCACCGCTCCCACTCTCTGGACCTGGATTCCGGAGTGGACAACGACATTTGGGACGACACAGCCTTCGCCAACATGACCGGCTCACCTGCTATGGGGGCATGTGACCTGTAAAATGTCTATGCCGGTGTCTTGACCCTCGTGGGGGGGTAATGTTACGTTTTTCCCTTTCTACTCACATTTTCCTTAACCTTATGTTTACCGTCGCCTTGTACTTCATTCGTCTCACTGTTCGAGCCCCGCCTGACGACGTCTTTTATCTCTGTATTACTCATCTTCGTAAACGCTGACTCACCTTAGTTCCTCAGTGTTCTACCTAGTTCTATGCCTGACTCATCTTTGTTCCACAATGTTCTATCCAGTTCCATTCAGTTACCACGGCTCGCCTATTTAAACCATAGTACTCGACCTATAATCCTAAGCTTGATCTTCTCAATCTAACGAGTTCTTGCGGACTTCGTCTGACTCCCCTCGCCTCAGTCCTTGACCACCCTTCGCCTCCACAGCAAGGGCAGCCCTCTAGTAGCACCACGGCTAGAGGTTCTTCGCATTGTCCAAGCTTCCAACCCCCGTCCGCTTGACTCCTTTGAGATCACGCCTAGCCCACAGCAAAAGCGTAACATCTGGTGCATCGCACTGTTTTTTATATTCACAGCAGCGATCGGTGGATATCCTATCCTTGCTATTGCAGGATCAGTGATTATCACCACAGACTTATTTGTTATCATATTCAGACTTGCTTCTGATACCCATGGTATAACACTGATCTATCGTACTTCCTTCACCATCCATACCTTGACCACATCGATGACCGTCTACCCAGATGACATGGTACAAGAGGTACAACTAGATCATACAGACTTCCCATGGAGACGAGTCGGGAACTTCACCAGAGTCCCTGGACCACTGGATCACATACCATGTGAATCTTGCGGAACCCTGCTAGAGACAGGAGAGATCTGCCCTTGCGGATCTTCAAGGTGTATCAGGTGTTGATGCTATACAGCAATCGATCAGGCTTGTCCATGTCAGACCCTATCTGCATCAGTATCGGCTTCTCTCCCTTTCCAGAATCATTCGCCTTCTCCCCCTATCCTATCCACTCCTGATTCTCAGAGACCATTCACCGAACTTCCAGACACACCACCTACTTCACCTGATCAGAATACCCTCGTTGCATCTCCCGAATATGACAGTGACGGAGATCCAGACCATGAACCATCTTGGATTGCCAACGTTGGACCTCCAGACCATCCCATTCTACTGCCACTACCAGCTCCTTTCCCACCAGCTCTTCACATTCATATACCATCTACACCCCTTCCTCCTCCTTATCAGATCATTGATGCTATTGAACATGCAAGCTCCACTTCTCCTACCCGACGCATTCAGGTGGGAGAACTGCCACCTCTTCCATCACAACCACCCGTTGTGCGTACCTTCCCTGCTGGTCACATACTGGCATGAGGAAGAGATGGAAGATCCTGATACATTGCTAGACTTAGCAACAGAGGATCTGATGATAGTCGAAGTTCATCTAGATGATGGAACAGAGAAGCTCGTCGTTTTTTCTAGAGCTCTCCTACAGATTCCAATCATATCAAACTGAGTCTCCATTATGAACTGGGTCATCTTCCCAATTCAGATACCCAGAGAGGAACTTGAGAGATCGAACTTCAACACACCTCGTTACTTCAATACCTTCGCATTCCGCAGAGAAACTATTGCATCCTACTATGAGAGTGCAGGACTTGCATTTCCGGTCGACTCATATGAACTTACACCTCATATCCCTCTTCACTTCCAAGGCTACGAAATCCTGTGTCAAGACCACTTTGTCATGAACTCTGACTTCATCAATCTTATTGGATCACTCAAAGTCAATTTTGAAGACTTTGACCATTACGGATGGATTGGAAACCCATTCCCTACTGATCCATATGATGATATCATCATACCTGCTGAGCAGAGATACAAGATTGGTGAAGTACTGATGCAGAGAGAGTGGAACAGGCAATTTGATGAGTACCACCGCTTGCGCTTTAAGGCGCAACATCCATATTACCAGCTATACATCAATTCACTTACAAAGATCACAGATCAGGAAAGGACTATAGATGCCCTCACTAGAGGAGGTGAACGAGCTAGGGAGGAAGTACAGAGACTTAATAGGGAACTCGAAGAGATTGAAGGTATTCTGCAAGAAGATGAGAGAGACTTTGATGGGTTTTACAATCTCATCAAGCTCCACAGAGACAGGCTAAGAAGAAACCGATTAGGGTCAAGATGGCCCATGTCAAGATACCTAGGAGGTCACTACACAAGAGATTTGTGGCCAGGATTAGGGCACAACTCTGAGAGGTTTCCAGGAGCTGCTGATTCCTATATTATCATGAACTCTTATTCACGATATTCTTTTGAATGGTTCTATGAATCCTGTGATCAGGAATTCCTTTATATCACTGACGATATTTGTATCATAAACCCACATTACATGGAGAACTTGGACTTTGTCCAGTTTGAGCTATTATCCATGATACATCGTCAAGAACCATCACCATCAGCCCTCCTTGCCCAATCCACTTCTATCCCGCTCCATACACTTCTATCACCTTTACCTATATTCCAGGCTCTGGACGTTCCTTCACATACTCCGTTCTATTCTGAGATAGATTATGTGAGTACTAACCTTGATTCTTTTGAACAGTTTATCTTCTCAATCATCTTTGATTGATCTACTATAGCTCTTCCATCCATCTCTGAGTTCAAGATCAACCCTTCTATTCAATCCTGCATTCCTGTTCTTACTGGAGCTTCCAACTATAACCTCTGGACCCAGCTCATCCGCAGTGCCCTTAATGTTATAGGCACTTACTCCTGGGTATCAGGAGACACTACCTACACTGGACTAGTCAATGCAGACCCAGCTGGTTTACTTGCAGATAGACTCAAGTGGAAGCAGCACAACGCTAGAACCCTAGGGACCATGTCGGTCTACCTATCACCAGAACTACAATACCTGGTTACCTGGGACTATGTACCCAGAGACATCAACAATGTTCATGTCGATTTCCCATCCTTAGCCAAGGATCTATGGAACAAGCTTGCCATGCTTTATGGCACCACTGGAGTCACAGGCCAGTTTTATTTATTTAAAGAAGCTATGTCTCACCACATGAACAAGAGGAGTGACATCATCACAGTGGTGAATCAGATCCAGAAGAACTTCAATGATATGGCTATAGCCAGATTAGACCTCAAGGATCAATTCCACACCATGTTCATACTCGCCCAACTTCCAGGTTCATGGGCAAATTTTCTATCCACCATCACCCAGACCACGACTCTTGCGAACTTCAAAGTTGAAGAGATCGTACCAAAGATTGCATCAGAATTGCAACTTCAAGGTGCTACACGCACTCCCCTCATCTCTTGTGCCCACTTCATACAAACTGAACAGTCTGAGGTGCATAGGACCAACATTATACAACGTGGACCACCACCTTTACAGCAATGGCTCTGGAATGGACAAGTACAGCCTCAGAGAGGAGGCTACCCCACTCGAGGGATGAATCGAGGAGGGAGAAGGGGACGATGTAACCCAAGAGGTAACACTCACCCTTACCAACAGGATTGCTCAAATGAGCAGGCTGCCCACAATAGGCAGAACTTCCAGACATGCCAGCAAAAGTGTGGTAGAGGTTGAGGAAAAGGTTGAGGACAGTGGGACCATGCACAAGCACACAAGATTGATGGATTTGCCCACATCATAGAGTATGATGGGGGGTACAATGAAGATTACGCTGAGCAGGACTTTGAGTTACCAGCTCAAGCATACAAATTCGACACTGAAGATGTTGAATCAACTACTGCCACTGCCGGATGGGGAGATAGGAACTGTTATGTTTTCTTTTCCTTTCATGCCCCTTTTGCTACACTCTGCCTTATGCCTATCTCTCTCACCTTGTACCTACTTGTCTCGCCGTTCGAGTCCTGCTTGACGATACCTTTTTACCATTGGATTACTCATATGTTCTTTAACGTTCCATAAACTTCTATGCCACATACGTGCTGACTCACCCTTGTTCCTCAGCATTCCATCTAGTTCCTTCACTTTACCACAGCTCCTCTATTTAAACTGTAGCACTCAACCTGTAACACTAAGCTTGATCTTCTCAATTCTATGAGTTACTGCAGACCTCATCTGATCCCAGTCTCAGTTCTTGCCCACCCTTTGCTTCCACAGCAGGGTAGCCCCCTAGTAGCACCACGGCTAGAGGTCTTCAACGTCGTCCAAGCTTCCAACACTCCCAAGTCTGCTTGACTCCTTGAGATAATGCCTAGCCTATGGCAAAGCATAACAAAAGATCAAGCTTCTCTTGTGTGGACTACCTCCGTTGTAGTTCCATTCTCCACTAGATTCTTGAGCATGCTCTCCGTGAGCAGATACCTTGAATCCCTTGAACAACCATAGCTTTGCAGTGACCCACCATTGATCCTCATTGGTCAAAACCTCAAGGACCACCCCCCACCGACTTATCTGAGTTGGAAGAACCCCAAGACTTGTCTTCATCCCTGGAATCCAACCCAGACTTAAACCTCAATACAATCTTTGGACAGGAAGAACTCACTCTTTGACATCAATTCTCTTCTGGACTAACCATCTCCAGAGAATCTACCCCACCATCCCCAATCCCTTGAACTCATAACCCCCCCTTCGGAGGTCTTCCCCTCTCATATCCACTCCCACCAGCTACTCCTCAACCAGACATGGCCCTTGCAGCCTCAAAACCCACTGAACTCCGTCTCGGGACGCCAGAAGACTTTGATGGATCATTTTCTAAAGCAGAGGATTGGCTGGGAACTGTCACATTCTACCTTGCTGTAAACTCAGAGGTCTATGATACTGATGCCAAGAAGGTAGCTTATGCCCTGTCTTTCATGAAGAAAGGATCTGCGAAGGTATGGGCTGCTACTTTCAGGCAAAAGATTCTTGCCCAAGCTACGCTAAACCTTGGGACCTTCACCAACTTTTGTGACTCCTTCCCTAAATCCTTTGTCCGAAAAGACACCATTGCCTCTAGCCTTCACTGGCTTGCAACAACAAAGATGATCAAGAACAAGCATGGAGACTACTCCCCCTCCCTCACTGAATATACTGCCCACTTCCAAAACCACATAGTCATCTCCAAGGTCATGGATGCCAACGTCCTTATAAGCTACTTCACCATTGGAATTCCAGAACCCCTTATGTGGAAAATCCAGAGCATGGAGACACCTCCGGATAAAATTGAGGACTGGTATGCCAAGGCAGCCCACTTTGCTGCCATGAAAGAGCGGACCAAAGACCTAGCAAAGCAAGGAAGCAGGAAGGTTTTCCACGGTTTCCACTCCACCACAAAGTCCTCCACCCCTGATCCTGATGCTATGGATGTGGACGCCATATGTACTACCCCCATTCCAAAGTTAACTCCTGCCGAATGGAAGCGGTGTATCAAGAACAACCTCTGTTTCCGATGCTGAAAAGGAGGACATCTCTCTGTCAATTGCCCAGAGTTCTCCAAAGGAAAGAAACCCTCGGTCAAGGCAGTAGTGACCTCTGACCTTCCAAAACTGGAAGAAATCCCTGATGACATGGATGAAGATGAGGAAGGGGTAGCAGCTAGAAGAGTTTCCTTCTCCCAGGGTTTTTAAAGCAGGGACCTGCCACAACGTCTACGTCCCCTAGTGCCTTGGTACTTGTAACTTCTACTATGAAATCCATGCAAATCCCAGTACAAGTTATCATCCCCTCGCACACCCTGCAAACCGTTGACACGAGAGCCCTGATTGACAGTGGAGCGGATGTCTGCTGCATTGATTGGGGGTTCGCCAAGAAACATAAGATCCCACTAACCAAACTCGACCAACTGGTCTATGCTAGAAATGCCAATGGAACGGCTAACAACAAAGAAACCATCCGATATATCACCAACCTCTTCGTCTTGACGGAAGGACTGGTCCACCAGGTTTCCTGTCATGTCATGCACTTAAGTAAGGACAACATATTCCTAGGAATCCCCTGGCTGCAGAAGGCCAACCCAACTATTGACTGGACTAAGAGGACCCTCCGAATTGCAGAAACCACCGACAAATCCAAACTCCTCTTCTCCCTCCATCAAGGGGCCTACCTACACCAGGAAAAGCTCATTGTTCCCCCGAAACCACCCCCTCGCCACGTCTTTGTCAACTCGGTCCAGGACAAATGTCTCTATGCTTACAATGGCTGGGAAGACAAATGCAACTTCCTGACCTGAGCCCATGACCAATATACCATAAACTGGATCATCCAATGTGGGTCACATTTCATCCCAGCCCCCGTCATCTCTCGCCTCTCCATCGCCTCCAGCCTTGCTCTATCCCCAGAAATGCCCATTGCATCCCCCCTCCCTGAGGAATATATCCAATACAAAGAAGTCTTTGCAGAAGAGGCAGCCAATGTCCTTCCCCCATCTCGCCCCTATGACCATGCCATTAACCTCTGAGACAACTTTGTACTCCATATCACCAAAATCTACCCCCTCTTGGCTGATGAACGACTAGCCACAGATAAATTCATCAATGAAAACCTAGCTTTGGGCAAGATTTCCCCCTCAAAATCCCCCCAGGCCTCTCCCTTCTTCTTTGTCAAAAAGAAGGCACAGCCTGGACACAAACCCAGTCTCCGTCCCTGCCAGGATTACCGATGTTTGAACGAACAGACTATTCGCGATGCTTACCCCCTTCCCCTTCTCTAGGATTTTATGGATCGGATCAGAGGAGCTAAAGTGTTCACTAAGATGGACGTGTGATGGGGGTACAACAACGTTTGGATAAAGGAAGGAGACCAATGGAAGGCTGCCTTCATCATGCACTGCGGTCTATTCGAACCCAACATCATGTTCTTCAGACTAACCAACTTCCCTCCCACCTTCCAACAATTCATGAACGACTCATTCCGGGACCTCATTGCGAAAGGGTGGTTAGTCATTTACATGGATGATCTTCTTATTTTCTCCCCAGATTAGAAAACCCACTCTGAATGAACCCACCGGGTGCTGCAATGAATGACAGAGCTCCATCTCCACTTGAAACCAGAGAAGTGCTTCTTCAACCGGGACAAGGTAGAATACTTAGGGATGATAATCTGTCCTAACGAAATCGCCATGGACCCTACCAAGTTGGATGGAATAGCCCATTGGCCTACCCCCACCTCAGTGAAAGAAGTTTGATCGTTCTTAGGCTTCGCCAATTTTTACCACAGGTTCATCCCTGACTACTCGACCATAGCCCAACCCCTCATTGACCTCACCAAAAAGACCTCCACCTGGTCTTGGGGAGACTCGTGCCAATCTGCATTTGATCTCCTCAAAGAACGGTTCGCATCTAAATCTGTCCTCCGAGTCCCAGATCTCTCTGCTCCCTTTGCCATCTCTGCCAATGCTTCCCTGTATGCCTCCGGAGGAATCCTCCTACAAGCAGATACCAATGGAGAATGGCACCCCTGCTCGTACCTCTCCCAAAGTTTCGACTTGGCCCAACAGAACTATGATATCCATGACCAAGAACTCCTCGCAGTTCTTCGAGCACTCAAAGCCTGGTCCCACTATTTGTGGGGGTCCCCTCATCAGGTTCAAGTGTTCACCAATCACAAGAACCTCACCTACTTCCGTGAACCCCACACCTTGAACCAACGGTAGGTCCGTTGGCTGCTAGATCTGGCAGATTTTGATCTCAAACTGATCTATGTACCCACATCTCAACTTTCAGCTCCCAACGCTCTCTCTCAATGTGCTGACCACCTCCCAACTCATGCACAGGATAATACCCTCATCACGCTACTTCCACCATCCCTCTTTATCAATGTCATTGACATAGTCCTTTCTACAAAAATCCATTCAGCCTCTGCAGCTGACCCATTCACTCTTACCTCCCTCCAAGCTGTTGACGAAAATATCCCCTCTGCATTCCGTTCCTGGCTCTCAGATTGGCAAAACCGCAAGGGAGTACTTACGTACCAAGATCAGGTGTATGTTCCTCCAGATGGGGATCTACGAAGAGAGATCCTGCAGAGATGTCATGACCATGAAACTGCCGGCCACCCTGGTTATCTCAAAACGTGCCAACTAGTCTTGGCCGAATTCTGGTGGCCTGGTCTCACATCCTTTGTCCGAAACTATGTAGAGGGATGTGCCACCTGCCAACAATGCAAGGCAAACACTCATCCTAGCGTCCCTCCCTTGACTCCCATCACCACCTCTGCATCTCATCCCTTCCAAGACATCTCAGTTGACTTGATCACCGATCTCCCTATCTCAGATGGCAAGGATTCTATTGTCATCTGGGTGGATCGAGCCTTTAAAGGGGCAATATTCTGCCCAACCACTAAATCAGCGTCTGTGGCCGATGTCGCCTCACTCTATTTCCATAAGGTCTACCACCACTTCGGCCTTTTTGATCAAGTCATCTCCGACAGGGGTCCCCAGTTTGCCTCGGCCTTCGCCAAAGAGATGGGAAGGATCCTAAATTTTGACCTCTGTCTGTCCACCGCATACCATCCGCAAACTGATGGACAGACAGAACACACGAACCAGGAACTTGAAACCTACCTCCGGATTTTCTGCAGTGACAACCCTACTTCCTGGACTGAATTCTTGACCTTCGCTGAATTCACCCACAACCATCGCCCCCACTCTGTCACCAACCAATCCCCATTCTTCCTCCAAATGGGTTATGAACTGAAACCCCTTCCCTCCATTCTTGTGTCCTCCAAACTCCCAGCTGTAGAACTCCACCTCTTCCAACTCACCAAAGCCAGGGACAAAGCTCGAGCTGCCCACAAGCTCACTCAGGCTGTCATGGCCTCCCAGACGCAACGGAACTTCAAACCTTTTACCCTAGGAGATAAGGTGTGGTTAGAAGCAAGGAATCTCCACTGCCTTCGGAAGAACCCCAAATTCCTCCCACGATGAGAAGGACCATTTGAAATCACCAAGGTTCTTTCTCCACTCACCTACCGCTTATGCCTCCCTAAAACCTGGAGAATCCACCCTATTTTCCATGCCTCCCTTCTTTCCCCTGCCAAGGAAACCCCTGTCCACAGCCCTAGCTTCCCAAAACCCCCCCTGAGGAAGAGTATCTCATGGACTGTATCCTTTGTCATCAAGGCCCTCCCACCCGATGGAGGTTCCTGATCCACTGGAAAGGGTACTCAGCTGAGAATGACTCCTGGGAACCCAAGTGGAATCTGAAGAATTCCAAACTCCTCCTCACCACCTATAAAAAGTGTCACCCCAAGGACTTCCCTCTTCAGTCCCCTTAATGATTACCACCCCTAACAACACTATGCCCTGCTCTAATGTCCCAGAAATCATCCTTCCCACTCCTCCCTGCATCTCTGTCCCACCACCTTCTGAATCTTCTTACAATTCTGTCCTTGATTCTGTATCTTCTATCACCATCTCCACCAACTCCGACGGAGAGTCTTACCCCAGCACAACTCCTGACTCTTGCATTTTCCCTCCTCCTCCTATGTCTCCTATCGTCTCAGATCTTCATTCTGCTAGTCCTCCATACATTACACCTCCTTCCGTTCTAACTCCCCACTCCATGATCATCGATGACACCTCATCCCCAGTCTCTCACGTGGCTACTCCTGGTTGGGGAAACCGCTCTACCCTCTTCTCCCTCGTAGCCTCCAAATCCCCGGTCCACCTCGCTACTTACCTTGGCACCATAGAATCTGTTGACCTCCCTGAACATATCCACTGGGTTCATGCTGACCTCCCTTCGGAAGCCCAGTCCAGGACCCTCCTACACTTCGTCCAGGATCCCAGGTACGCGGTCCCCATTGGCATGCACCTCAACTATGGCTCTGCCCTCCATTCCCTTTACCTTGCCACTCTCCAAGTCACTCATCTCACTTTGGTCATCCAGAACCCTTCCGCTGACGCTCATGCCACCTTCTGGGACCACACCATCTCCCATATCCAAATGGAGATGGAGACCAACCTACAGTAATCCTGGCGTTCTATCAACTTGGAATGCTCAAATTCATGGAGGATTTAGACTGTTACCTTCGAGATTTTGCTCGATATACCCATCTCGGTTCCATGGCCGCATCCACTTCCTCAGCATCCTCCTTTCCCCTCAACTCCGAGGAACTCGCAGTCATCAAGCGGATTGAAGCCTGCTAGATGGGCAACTTCGGCAATACCCCCCTTCTGTCCTCACACCCTTGCTTTCATGAGGCATGCTTCCAATGCCACTGCCTCGGTCACCAGAGTGTCCAATGTGGGGCGTACCAGTGCCCGATTTGCCTCTGTTTCTGTCCCAGCCACTCTCAGCGGCAGTGCCCTCTGCGCCATGCTCCTCCACCGCCCTTGCCCTCTACCTCTCCCGCCTCCTCTCACTCGTTGCATCCCTTCTTGCCCCACCACTCCTACCACAGACCCCACTGCTCCCACGGTACTCAGCACATGGTCCCCAGCTGCCCTCACTGCCACTGCCACTCTCCTGACTTGGACCAGGGAGTGGACAATGACGTCTGGGACGACACAGCCTTCACCAATGTGATTGGCTCACCAGCTATGGGGGCCTGTGACTTGTAATGGTCTGCAATGGTGTCTTGACCCTTGTGGGGGGGTAATGTTATGTTTTCTTTTCCTTTCATGCCCCTTTTGCTACACTCTGCCTTATGCCTATCTCTCTCACCTTGTACCTACTCATCTCGCCGTTCAAGCCCCACTTGATGATACCTTTTTACCATTGGATTACTCATATGTTCTTTAACATTCCATAAACTTCTATGCCACGTACATGCTGACTCACCCTTGTTCCTCAGCGTTCTGTTATGATTCGTCGTGCCCCTATACTTTTTCCTTCGCTCAGTCCCAGTCATGGCTTACCCAGCCATACCTCGTCCCTCGCTTAGCCTAGTCCTGGCTTACCCAGCCAGCCAGCCCACTGATAGTCTGCACCGGGCTACACGCCTACGCATTACCGAGAACATGCTAAGCACTTCCTTGCTTAGTCCTCATGTCGAGCCTGTCCTGGCTCTCCCTTGATCATAGTCCATTCCGCCTAACCGGAACCCCTAAGTCTCATAGCACTGGTCTCTCCGTGAGTATTACCAATTGAGCATTCCTCCGAGACCCCGTCTCTAGCCTTAGCCCGGGACTCCAACAGTCCACTCCTAGACTCCCCGCCTAGACCCATGACGTAGTCCACTCGTGGACCGACAGTACACTGCATCGCCCCTGTCTCCGTCCGCTGACGTCTCAGACCTCCCCTGCCGAGTCCAACCTTGGATCCTCTCCTCGGCCTGGCCTCATACCCATGCCACGCACTGATCCCTTCAGGCCTCACCCCGAACGTGCACACCACCCTCAGACTTCTCCGTCCTTGGTCCCAGTCCACCGGTTCTCTTACAGAACCTGTCCCAGTCCCTCGGCTCCCCAGCTGAGCTCCAGCCTCTCAACCGGACCCTATGCCAGACCCTCGGTAGGATTACTCACGTATCCCTGGATATCTCCTATCCGAGTCCCATCATTGACAATGGCGTATGTGCCTTTCCTTAGCTTTAGCCTTTCTTAGAACCTTGCCTCGCGCATCCCTTCTATTACCACCAAAGGCAATGCTTCTTTCGCTTAGCCAAGATCAGCAATCGACAGGACGCTTCCTGATCGACAGATCCGCAGCGCATATGACTCATTTCATTTATCATTCATCGAGTCATACTTCACCGTTTCCTTTAGAGATGTGCACCCCTCATCCATTTGGCACATCTCCTCTACTTAGTCTCACCACAGCCGGTTCCCTTACTTAGACGCCCGGTCTGTGCGCACTCTAGTCCCCTATATAATAGGTGCCCCATAGTCCTCCATACCTTAGCTTAGTCTACCTGATTCTACCTGGACCATCCTTGTACTCCTCGAATCATAGACTCCCCAGTAATCCAACGCCTTCACCAGAACTCCTGCCTGAAGGCCGTCCTGACCCTTAACCCAGCCGCCTACCATGTAGCCTTAGAACGTGAGAACTCACCTTCTCGCACCTCCATTCACCTCTAGTAGTCCATCGCCTGGACTACTATAGCCCGAGTCCTAGAAGGCAGCTTACCCTCAGGTCTATGCACGACCCTGCCTGGGCCATGCGTAACACATTCCATCTAGTTCCTTCACTTTACCACAGCTCCTCTATTTAAACTGTAGCACTCAACCTGTAACACTAAGCTTGATCTTCTCAATTCTACGAGTTACTGCAGACCTCATCTGATCCCAGTCTCAGTTCTTGCCCACCCTTTGCTTCCACAGCAGGGTAGCCCCCTAGTAGCACCACGGCTAGAGGTCTTCAATGTCATCCAAGCTTCCAACACTCCCAGGTCTGCTTGACTCCTTGAGATAATGCCTAGCCTATGGCAAAGCGTAACAGGAACGATGAAGACGATGGAATGGGGATGGCATCAGGATTGACATCCCTGATTGAAAGACTTGGACTTCCTAAACCTGCCAAGCACTTTCAGACCAACTCCACCTTCTACACCGAAGCACCTTTCTAAGGACTTCGAGACTTCCTCACAAGGAGTTGGAGTCATTGAAGAGGATTTTTATGGAGATACCCATCGCAAAGTGAACGGAGAACGGAAATGGGACTACCATGATCATCATGAGGCACAACGTGCTAGATCTTATGTCCCTAGCTATGATGATTGGAATGATAATTACGACATTGACTATTACTCTGGACTATACATCCTCAGAAGTAAAGATTCAACATTCATCAAGGACCACTGGATGGTTGATAGCGGTTGCTCTGACCATATCACACCATACCTAGATGATTTCTGTCACCTTGGGACCACCGAGAGAGTAGCCAACACGGCTAATGGCGCCATCATGAAAATGATTGAACCAGGAAGGGTATGCATATTACAGCTGTTCTCACAGAAACCCTCGCATATAACCATACTCAACGGAGTATGGTACGCACCAGATGCATCACACTGATTATTATCAGTTACCGCACTTACCAAAACTGGTTACAAGTGCGAGATTAAAGAAACTACCAAGATCTGGGATAGTGAACGACGTTTGGTAATACAGGTGTCTGCTTTATTACCAAACAATCCTCTCCACTGGTTTCAGTCTGTGTCGATTACTCCAGATGGTGGGATCAAGTCGTTACAAGATGTGAAGAATTATGATCTGTGGCATATGCGTTTCAGGCATACGTCTAAGAATGCCATTCATCATGCACACCTCTCTACAAAAGGTGTTCCACTTTTCCCCTCACCACTGGCATTGTATCCTCCTTGCCTTGGTTGTGCTAAGGGAAAAATGCATGAACAAGAACTACCTGCCTCATCCAAGAGAGCAACCACTCTACTTGGAGAGATTCGCACCAACCTAGTTGAACTGCTGACTTTGTTGCAGATCAAGGCCAAGTGGATCATGACCTTTATAGATGATTTTTCTGGCTTTGCCGCTTGTGCATTTATTGCACAGAAGTCCAATGCTTCTAACCGGTTCAAAGCACTGATTGCTTGGGCCGAGACCCAAACAGGTTACACACTCCCCTCTGTTTGCTCAGATTGAGGAGGGGAATATCTTAATCAAGATCTTTTGGTGTTCTTCATGTCCAAAGGGATAGTTCACCGAACATCCATTCCACACCTCCCACAGCAGAATGGAAGAGCCAAACACTTTAACCAGACCATCCTAGAGAAAGCAGAAGCTATGAGGCACCATGCTGGATTACCTGATGTTTTTCTGGCAAGACGCTGTGGAGACAGCACTCCACATATATAATCGTCAACCCATGCGACGTATCAATTGGAGAACACCCATAGAACTCTGGAGCGGAAACGTCCCAGATGTTTCTTATTTCAAGGTGTTTGGGTCACTGGCTTACGTTTTCATACCTAAAGACCAATGAGTCAGTAAACTAAAGCTGAAGGCAGAGGAGATGACATTTATTGGATACGAATCCAACACTAAAGCCTATCGTTTTTGGTTGAAAATGAGAAGACGTGTTATCATCTCATCGACTGCCACATTTGACTAATTCACCTTTCCACATCATCCCAGAGAGGCGTACGACAAACTACCCAACAATCTGCCTTCATATGATGAAGAGAACAACAACAACAAATCCCGAGACAAAGACTCTAAAGAGAAGGACGCTTCTTTACCCATAGGGATTAGAGTCAGAGCTCGAGGAGATCTGCACAATGCACCACCTCCTCAAGATCAGAGATCGCAACACTCTGAATCATCAAGATCATCAAGACCATCAACACCTTCCACCCATATATCATCATGCAACTCTAATAGTTCTCATCATTCATGAATGGATGAAGAACCAGATCCACCCACAATGTATCCACCACCTAGAGAACCATCACCTATATGGATGGACTCTAGACCACCTCCTGACTATCCTGGCACACTCACTAGACCTAAGACGCCTAGACCATCCTCATGGCTACCACCCAGACGAGCTAAGATGGAGTGGAATGTGGATCATAGACAACTACCACACCAAAGAAGACCAGATCGCATGAGATCTGAGAGCCATAGAGAGGACCAGGAGAGACAACCATCCCCTGAACCGAGACGATCAGGAAGAGCAAAGAAGCCTACATCAAAAACCTGACAATGCCTATGGAGATAGACCACCTGTTGATATTGAGAAGGATCTCAAAGAAGGAAAGGATCTACTTCAGGAGGAGTCATCTAAACTGAGCAAAGACTTGAGACCAACTAATAAGCAAGATGACTTAGGTCAGATGTATAGCGCTCAATGGTTTCAGGCTCATGCAGTCGCAGCTGCACATGCCATTGGCATACTGGTTCATTACCGAGATGTGGCTAAGCTACCACATTCCGAACAGCACGACTGGCATGAATCTATGAAGGAAGAGATGGAATTGTTGAAAAAGAGAGAAGTATGGGAGCTTACAGATCTACCACCAGGACGAATGCCCATTATGGGAAGATGGATGTATGTTGTCAAGCCAAACAGACACAAGAAGTCACATTTTGTGGCAAAAGGCTTTACACAAGTCTTCAGATTGGATTATGAACACACCTTCACACCAGTACCTCACTTCGAAACAGCCAGGTTACTATTCGCCATAGCATGCCAACAGAATTGGCTCATTCATGCACTGGATGTTGTAACTGCTTTCCTCTTCAGACAGCTTGATGAAGAGATCTACATGAAGCAGCCAGAAGGTTTTGTTCAACAGGGACAGGAGAAAAAAGTTTGCCGATTAAAGAGAGTGATATACAGATTGAAGCAAGCAGCACTTCAATGGAACAAAGCTCTACACAAGACCCTGATCAAATTCGGGTACAGCCACTCATATTCAGATCCAGGAGTCTACGTCAAATTTGTTAAAGAAGATATCATTGTTCTTATCATCTATGTTGACGACGCCCTCTTCATGGGCAACAACGATACTCTCGTCCTCATGGAGAAAGCTATCTTCATGAAACAATGGGAATCATGAGACCTTGG
The DNA here is from genome assembly GCA_038093795.1 of Retiboletus fuscus. Lineage (NCBI taxonomy): Eukaryota > Fungi > Basidiomycota > Agaricomycetes > Boletales > Boletaceae > Retiboletus > Retiboletus fuscus. The sequence goes on from JBBPSV010000073.1 coordinate 28,956, forward strand.
CGAGGTGAAGGAGTGCCTCAACATGAGGATCACCAGGGATCACACAGCACATACCCTGAGACTTGATCAAATCAAGTACATCGAGAAGATTATCAAGCATTTCGGTTTAGAAAACGCTAAGCCTGCTAGGACACCTCTTCCATCAGGCTATAACCCTTCACCAGCACCAGCCGACTATACTGCCACAGCCAAACTATGCACTGAGTATCAGTCCATCATCAGTTCCATCCTATATGCTATGTTAGGAACCAGACCTGATGTTGCATTCGCCATTATCAAAATGTCACAGTTCTCAGCAAACCCTACCAAGAAGCACAAGCTTATGGTGTTATACATCATTCACTACCTCCTTGGCACAAAGAACCTTTGCTTGCTATACAAGGGGAGAACGCCAGAGACAAAAAAAGGGTTTTTATCATATAGTGACACTGATTGGGCTGGAGACCTGGAGACTAGAAGATCTACCACAGGTTATGCTATCCAGTTCGCGGATTGCATTGTCTCCTGGCTATCGAGATGACAGAAGCACGTAGTGCATTCTTCCACAGAAGCCGAGTATATTGCGATGACAGAAGTCGCAAAGCAAGTTGCATGGATTCGGAACCTACTATCCGAACTTGGTTTTATGCTCAAAGCAGTACCACTCCTTGTGGATAACCAAGGTGCAATCTTTCTTGCTTCAAACCCAGCTCAGGAAGGACAATCCAAGCACATTGGAATCTCATATCATTACATCCAAGATGCTGTCCAAGAGTTTGGAGAGATATCTTTGTTTTACGTCCCTACACAGGAACAGCTTGCAGATATCTTCACAAAGAACCTCACATGGCAGAAGTTCGAACTGAACTGCACATGCATCAGACTCACACCATTTCCCAAATCGCAATTGAAATAGTGAGGAGGAGTATTGGGAATCATGGTATTCATATCTTATCTTTCTTATCAACTACCATGATTCTAGGCAGGCCTGGACAGAGGCCATTACGCTATCTCAATTACTCATCACATATGATCTCATAGATAACAGATATCTTATCATCCAATAGGACGACAGCTGACTGAGAAATGTCTTGGCATTGTTACACTTTGCCGTAGGCTAGGCGTGATCTCAAAGGAGTCAAGCGGACTGGGAGTCGGAAGCTTGGATGATGCAAAGAACCCCTAGCCGTGGTACTACTAGAGGGCTGCCCTTGCTGAGGAGGCGAAGGGTGGACAAAGGTTGGGACAAGAGGAATCAGACAAAGTCTGCAAGAACTCATTAGATTGAGAAGATCAAGCTTGAGGGTTACAGGTCGAGTGCTACGGTTTAAATAGGCAAGCTGTGGGAACTGAATAGAACTGGGTGGAACATCGAGGAATGAAGATGAGTCAGGCATAGAACTAGGTAGAACGTTGAGGAATAAAGGTGAGTCAGCATACATGAGGCACGGGGGTCAGGGGAACATTCAAGAACATGTGAGTAATACAGAGATAAAAGATGTCATCGGGCGGGGCTCGAACAGCGAGATGAACGAAGTACAAGGTAAGAGGTAAGCATAAGGTCAAGGAAAGTGTAGTAAAAAGGGAAAAACGTAACATTACTCCCCCACAAGGGTCAAGGCACTGGTGTAGACACTTTACAGGTTACACGCCCCCATAGCAGGCGACCCCATCACGTTGGCGAAGGCGGTATCATCCCAAATGTCGTTGTCCACTCCGGAGTCCAGGTCTGGAGAGTGGGAGCGGCAGCGAGGGTGGCTGGAGACCATACGCCGAGTTCCCCTGGTGCGGCATGGGCCATGGTAGGAGCAGTGGGGCAAGGAGGGGTGTGACGAGTGTGAGGAGGTGGGAGAGGAAGAGGGTGAGGGTGGCGGAGGAGTGCGGCGCAGAGGGCACTGTCGCTGAGAGTGGCTGGGACGGAAACAGCGGCAAATCAGGCACTGATAGACCCCACATTGGACATGCTGATGACCGAGGCGGTGACATTGGAAGCAAGCCTCGTGAAAACGAGGGTGGGACAGGAGAAGGGGGGTGTTACCGAAGTTGCCGGTCCAGTGGGCTTCAATGCGCTCCATGACATTGAGCTCTTCGGAGTTCAATGCAGAGGAAGAGGTTGAGGGGGTGGACACCGAAGTAGTGCCGAGATGGGTATAACGAGCGAGGTCCTGGAGGTAACGATCTAGGTCGTGCATGAACTCCAGCATGCCGAGCTGGTAAAATGCGAGGAGGAGGTTGGTCTCCAACTCCATCTGGATATGGGATAGGGTATGGTTGCGGAAGGTGGCATTGGCATCAGTGGAGGTGAAGGGGGCGCACACAAGTGCAGTGAGCCAGGCGACTTGAAGGGTGGCGAGGTAAAGGGAGTGAAGGGCAGACCCGTAGTCAAGGTGTGCGCCGATAGGGACGGCGTACCTAGGGTCCCAGAGGAATTGGAGGAGGGTACGGGACTTGGCATCGGTGGGGAGATCAGGGCATACCCTATGGGTGTGTTCGGGGAGATCTATGGATTCAATGGTGCCGAGATAGGCAGCAAGACGAACGGGGGGTTCTGCAAGCTCAGGAATGGAAATGGGAGATCAGCTTCCCCAACCAGGGGTAGCGATGCAGGAAGTGGGGGAGGAGGTGTCATCGACGATCATGGTGTGGGGGTTTAGAACGGAAGGAGGCGTATAGTAGGCAGGAGAAGAAGAAATACTTGAGACACTAGGAGGCATAGAATGAGGAGTAGACAGGCTAGGCTGAGGAGTTGGATGGGGGTGAACCTCTCTGTCAAAACTGTCGGAGAGGGTGAGAGAAGAGACAGAAGCAAGGACAGAATCAGTAACAGACTCTGCAGGCGGTGAACTACCATGTCAGGGGGGAATAGGAAGAACGAGTTCGGGGACATCAGAGCAAGGCATGGTATGGTGGAGGTGTTGTTGGCGGATAATCAGGCGGATTGGGAAGGGAAGTCTTTGGGGTGACGTTTCTTATAGGCGGCCAGGAGGAGTTTGGAATTCTTCAAATTCCGCTCTGGTTCCCAGGAGTCATCTTCCGCTGTGTATCCTTTCCAGCGGATCAGGAAGCGCCGTCGGGAAGGTGGTCCCTGATGACGGAGAATACGGTCCACGAGGTATTCCTCTTCAGGACCAACATGGTCCAGAGGTGGTCGGGGGAAGTTCAGACCATGGATTGGGGTTTCCTTGGCAGAGGAGAGAAGCAAAGCATGGAAAACAGGGTGAATTTTCCAGGTTTTAGGGAGGCATAAACGATAGGTAATAGGGGAAAGAACTTTGACGATTTCAAATGGCCCTTCGCATTTCGGGAGGAATTTGGGGTCCTTCTGAAGACAATGAAGGTTCCTGGCTTCCAACCAAACCTTATCTCCCAGGGCAAAGGGTATGAAGTGTTGTCGGGTTCGAGAGGCCATAGTGGCTCTGGCGAGCTCGTGAGCTGCTCGGGCTTCGTCCCTAGCTTTAGTAAGCTGGGATAGGTGGAGTTCTACTGCAGGGAGGTTGGAGGACGAAAGGATCAAGGGGAGGGGTTTCAGTTTGTAACCCATTTGGAGGAAGAACAGAGATTGATTGGTGACGGAGTGGGGGCGGTGGTTATGGGCAAATTTGGCAAAGGTCAGGAGGTCTGTCCAGGAAGTAGGGTTGTCTCCACAAAAGATTCGGAGATAAGTTTCGAGTTCTTGGTTGGTCCATTCTGTTTGACCATCCGTTTGCGGATGATATGCGGTGGATAAGCGGAGATCATAGTTCAGGATTCGTCCCATCTCTTTGGCAAAGGCCGAAGAGAATTGGGGTCCCCGGTCAGAGATGACTTGATCAAAGAGCCTGAAACATCAGTATACCTTGTGGAAGTAGAGAGAGGCAATGTCCGCTGCTGAGGCAGATTTGGTGGTCGGACAGAATATAGCACCCTTGAAGGCCCGGTCTACCCAAACGACTATAGTGTCTTTTCCATTCGAGACTGGGAGGTCAGTAATCAGGTCTACCGTGATGTCCTGGAAAGGATGGGATGCCGAGGTAGGGATGGGAGTTAGAGGTGGAGAACTGGGATGGGTATTGGTTTTGCACTGCTGGCAAACTGCGCATCCTTTCACATAGTTTCGAACAAAGGATGCTAGGCCAGGCCACCAGAACTCGGCAGAGACTAGCTGGCGAGTTTTGAGGTATCCGGGGTGTCCGGCAGACTCATGATCATGGCATCTATGCAAGATGTCACGTTGGAGGTCCCCATCGGGGGGAACATATACGCGATCTTGGTAGGTGAGTATCCTTTCCCGATTCTGCCAATCAGAGAGCCAGGAATGAAATGCTGCAGGGATGTTTTCGTTGACCGCCTGGAGCGAGGTCAGGGCGAACGGGTCGGTAGAAGAGGCCGAATGGATCTTAGTGGAGAGGGCGGTGTCTATGACATTGACAAAGAGAGATGGAGGGAGTAGCGTCACAAGGGAGTTATCTGAAGCATCTTTCAGAAAGTGATCTGCGCATCGGGAGAGGGCATCGGGGTCTGCGAGTTGAGACCCCGGTACATGGATCAGTTTGAGGTCAAAATTGGCTAGGTCAAGCAGCCAACGAGCTTGCCGCTGGTTCAGGGTGTGGGGTTCGCAGAAGTAAGTGAGATTTTTATGATCCGTGAACACTCTAACCTGGTGAGGGGATCCCCGCAAGTAGTGGGACCAGGTTTTGAGTGCTCAGAGCACTGCTAGAAGTTCCCGGTCATGGATGTCATAGTTTTATTGGGTGGGGTTGAAACTTTGGGAGAGGTAGGAACAGGGGTGCCATTCTCCATTAGGATCCGCTTGGAGGAGGATCCCCCCAGAGGCATAGAGGGAGGCGTCAGTAGCGATGGCAAAAGGGGCAGAGAGGTCTGGGACTCGAAGAACTGGTTGGGAGGTGAACCGTGCTTTGAGTAGGTCAAACGCTGATCGACACGAATCACTCCAGGACCAAGTAGTGGTCTTCTTGGTCAGGTCGATAAGAGGTCTAGCGATAGTGGAGTAGTCAGGGATGAATTGTCGGTAAAAATTGGCGAAACCTAGGAAGGACCGGACTTCTTTTACGGAAGTGGGGACAGGCCAGTGGACGATTCCGTCCAGCTTGGTGGGGTCCATTGCAATTTCGTCCGGGCGAACAATCATCCCAAGGTACTCAACTTCATCTCGATCGAAAAAGCACTTCTCAGGTTTCAGATGCAGGTGAAGTTCCTCCATCCGTTGTAACACTTGGTGGGTTCGCTCAGTATGAGTTTGTTGGTCGGGGGAGAAAATGAGGAGGTCGTCCATATAGATAAATAGCCATCCTTCCACGATGAGGTCTCGGAATGAGTCGTTCATGAACCGTTGGAACATGGGGGGAGAGTTGGTTAGTCCGAAGAACATGACATTCAGTTCAAACAACCCCCGGTGCGTGATAAAGGCAGCTTTCCACTGGTCTCCTTCCTTGATGCGGACGTTGTTGTAACCCCATCGGACGTCCATCTTGGTGAATACCTTCGCTCCCCGGATCCGGTCCATGAAATCCTGCAGGAGAGGAAGGGGATATGCATCCCGAACGGTTTGCTCATTTAGGCGTCGGTAATCCTGGCAAGGTCGCAAGCCGGGCTTCTGTCCCGGTTGGGCTTTCTTTTTAACGAAGAAGAAAGGAGAGGCTTGAGGGGATTTCGAGGGAGCAATTTTACCCGAAGCTAGGTTTTCATCAATGAACTTGTCCGTAGCTTGTCGTTCATCAGCCGAAAGGGGGTAAATCTTGGCAATGCGGGGAACAAAATCCTCTTTGAGATTAATGGTGTGGTCGTAAGGTCTAGATGGGGGAAGAACGTTCGCTGCTTCTTCAGCAAAAACCTCCTTATATCTGGCATACTCTTCCGGGAGGGAGGAGGCAACAGGCGTGTCAGGGGAAAGGGCAAGACTGGATGCGATGGAGAGGCGAGAAATTACAGGGGCCGGGATGAACCGTGACCCGCAGTGAATGATTTGATTGATGGTATATTGGTCATGAGCACGGGTTAGGAAGTCGCATTCGTCCTCCCATCCATTATAGGCATACAGGCATTCATCTTGAACCGAATTGACAAGGACATAGTGTGGTGGGGGTCGAGGGGGAATGAAAAGTTTCTCCTGTTGTAAGTAAGCTCCTTGATGGAGGGAGAAGAGGAGTTTTGACTCGTCAGTGGTTTCAGTGATTCGAAGGGTTCTCTTTGTCCAGTCGATGGTTGGGTTGGCCTTCTGTAGCCAGGGGATTCCGAGGAATATGTTATCCTTGCTTAGGTGCATGACATGGCAGGTGATTTGGTGAACGAGGCCTTCGGTGGAGACGAAGAGGTCGGTGACGTATCGGATTGTTCCTTTGGTGTTAATGGTTCCATTGGCATTCTTGGCGTAGACCAGGTGGTTGAGTTTGGTCAGAGGAATCTTATGTTTCTTAGCAAAGCCCCAATCGAGGCAGCAGACATCGGCTCCGCTATCAATCAAGGCTCGGGTATCAATGGTTTGCAGGGTGTGCAAGGGGATAATAACTTGTACTGGAATTTGCATGGAGCTTGTGGTAGAAGTTACAAATACTGAAGCACTAGGGGACGTAGACGTTGTGGCAGGTCCCCTCTTTAAAAATCCTGGGAAAATGAAACTCTTCTAACTGCTACCCCGTCCTCATCTTCATCGGCGTCGTCCGGGATTTCTTCCAACTTTGGAATGTCGGAGGTGGCGACCGCTTTGACCGCTGGTTTCTTTCCTTTGGAGAATTTGGGACAATTAGTAGAAAGGTGTCCCCCTTCCCGGCAGCGGAAACAAAGGTTGTTCTTGATGCATTGCTTTTATTCAGCAGATGTGAGTTTGGGAATAGGGGTGGTGCGTACGGCGTCTACATCCATAGCGTCAGGATTGGGGGGGGTGGATTTCGGGATAGGGTGGAGTCCATGGAAGACTTTTCTGCTTCCTCATTTCGCAAGGTCTCTAGCTCGTTCCTTCATGGCTGTGAAGTGGGCGGCTTTGGTATACCAGTCTTCGATTTTATCCGGAGGGGTCTCCATACTCTGAATCTTCCACATCAGAGGTTCCGGGATTCCAATGGCATAATAGCTGATAAGGACGTTGGCGTCGGTGACCTTAGAGATAGCGATGTGGTTTTGGAAGTGAGCAGTATATTCGGTGAGGGAAGGGGAGTAGTCCCCATGCTTGTTCTTGACCATCTTGGTCGTGGCGAGCCAGTGGAGGCTGGAGGCGATGGTGTCCTTTCGGACGAAGGACTTGGAGAAAGAGTCACAGAAGTCGGCGAAAGTTCCTAGGTTGAGCATAGCCTGAGCAAGGATCTTTTGTCTGAAGGTGGCTGCCCAGACTTTGGCCGATCCTTTCTTCATAAATGATAAGGCATAGGCTACCTTCTTGGCATCAGTGTCATAGACTTCAGAGTTAACAGCTAGGTAGAAGGTGATGGTTCCAAGCCAATCTTTGGCTTTGGCAAACGATCTGTCAAAGTCTTCAGGGGTTCTGAGGCGAAGCTCAGTTGATTTGGTTGTTGCCATCATCGGCATGGTAGACTGAGGGGGAGCAGTCGGGGGTGGGTGTGAGAGGGGAAATCCTCCGAATGGAGGGTTGCGTGCTTGAGGGGTTGGCGAAGGTGGGGTAGGTTCCCTGGGGATAGTAAGTTCAGAAGAGAACCAGTGTCGGAGAGTGAGTTCTTCTTCAGGTCCAAAAAGAGTGTCAAGGTCTAAGTCCGGGTTTGTATCCAGGGATGACACAGTGTCTTGGGGGGCTTCCGACTCAGATAGGTCGGTGGGCGGAGGTTCTCATGGTCTAGACCAACGAGGATTGATGGTGGGTCGTTGGGACGCAATGGTGGTTCAAGGATTCGAGGGATCTGCTCACGGAGAGCACACTCGAGAATCAAGGGGTATTGGAGCTACAACAGAGGTAGTCCACATGAGATAGAAGCTTGATCTTTTGTTACGCTTTGCTGTAGGCTAGGCGTGATCTCAAAGGAGTCAAGCGGACTGGGAGTCGGAAGCTTGGACGACGTGAAGAACCCCTAGCCGTGGTGCTACTAGAGGGCTGCCCTTGCTGAGGAGGCGAAGGGTGGACAAAGGTTGGGACAAGAGGAATCAGACAAAGTCCGCAAGAACTCATTAGATTGAGAAGATCAAGCTTGAGGGTTACAGGTCGAGTGCTATGGTTTAAATAGGCAAGCCGTGGGAACTGAATAGAACTGGGTGGAACATCGAGGAATGAAGATGAGTCAGGCATAGAACTAGGTAGAACGTTGAGGAATAAAGGTGAGTCAGCGTACATGAGGCGCAGGGGTCAGGGGAACATTCAAGAACATGTGAGTAATACAGAGATAAAAGATGTCATCGGGCAGGGCTCGAACAGCGAGACGAACGAAGTACAAGGTAAGAGGTAAGCATAAGGTCAAGGAAAGTGTAGTAAAAAGGGAAAAACGTAACAGGCATTACCAAGACTATTTCCAATACATTACAAATGTATTACACATATATTCCATGACATTCTTTAATGTTCCATGGACTTACCTATTACGATAGAGATGTACATACGTACATACAGACATGACATCCTATAAGTAGGACGTGTCTTCACTCTCACAATATACAGTGACCTCAAAAACTGTTGCAATGTTTGGAAGTTTTGGACTAGTGGCAATGTAGCACTTCATAGTGTGGGAATCTCACTTAGTGTTGGTGGGATCAAGTAGAGTATCCACCCTTGGCTTTCTAATGGTGCCTGGATCATGTGATTTGGCTTAGTGGCTGTGGAGATATGCCTATTTCAGTACAACAATATCATTGCAACAGTTTTTGAGCTTTTGGTATAAAAGATGAAATCACAGTCAAATCACAGCATATTTGATATTGTTTGGTCA
>JBBPSV010000074.1:0-37771 GCA_038093795.1 Retiboletus fuscus
GGAGATCGTGGCGGTGGACTTATTAGGAGTGAGCGGAGGGGTCGTAGGGTGGGTGTTGACCTTGTGCTGCTGGCACAAGGCGCAACCTTCGACATACTTGCGAACGTACTGGGCCAAACCAGGCCACCAGAACTCGCTCGCAACGAGCTGCCGGGTTTTAAGAAAGCCAGGGTGACCAGCCGACTCATGATCATGACAGCGCTGGAGGATGGACTTACGCAGCCCGCCGACAGGAGGGATGTAGACGCGACCCTGATAAGTCAGGACGCCTTCGTGGAGCTGCCAGTCGCTAAGGCGGGACCGAAAGGCAGGGGGAATGGAGCCATTGAAGGCTTGAAGGGTCTGCAGGTACAAAGGGTCGTCTTTCGACGTAGTCTTAATGTGGTCCCGGAGGGCGGAGTCAATGAGGCGGACAAAGATGGAGTCTGGGAGGAGGACCGTCTGGGTGTTGTCCGGTGCATGGGTGAGGAAGTCCGGGCGGCGTGATAGGGCGTCCGGACCGGCGAGTAGGGAGCCGGGGACATGGATCATCTTATAGTCAAAGTCCGCAAGGTCTAACAACCAGCAGGCTTGTCGACGGTTGAGGTTCTGGGGAGCACGAAAATAAGTGAGGTTCTTGTGGTCGGTGAAGACCTGAACCGGGGAGGAGGAGCCGTGGAGGAGGTGACGCCAGGACTTCAGAGCTCGGATAATGGCGAGAAGTTCTCGGTTGTGGATGTCGTAGTTTCGTTCTGCAGGAGAGAACGACTGGGAAAGATATGAGCAAGGATGCCAGGCACCATTCTCATCCGTCTGCAAAAGAATGCCACCCGTGGCCATGCTGGAGGCGTCGGTTGCGATGGCAAAAGGTGCACTTGGGTCAGGGAGCCTAAGTACGGGTTTCGAGAGGAAAAGCTCCTTTAATTGAAGGAACGCGGAGTTCTGAGGCGAGTCCCAGTGCCAGGGTTGGGTTTTCTTGGTCAAGTCGATGAGGGGACGAGCGATGGTAGAGTAGTCCGGGATGAACTGCCTATAATAATTGGCGAATCCGAGGAATGACCGGACTTCTTTGACTGAGGTAGGGGCCGGCCAGGAGGTGATTCCGTCGAGTTTGACGGGGTCCATGGCGAGCTTTCCGGGTGAGAGGATCATGCCGAGATAGTCAACTTGCTCTGTTGCGAAGGAGCATTTTGACAGGCGAAGGTGGAGGTCGAGTTCCTCCATTCGTTGAAGGACTCGCTTGGTGCGCTCCATATGGAGTTGTTCGTCTGGGGAGAAGATGAGGAGGTTGTCCATATAAATGATGAGCCATCCTTCGGAGATCATGTCTCGGAACGAATCATTCATGAATCGTTGGAACGTGGCTGGGGAGTTGGTCATTCCAAAGAACATGACCATGGGTTCGAAGAGGCCCTTGTGAGTAAGGAAGGCGCCTTTCCATTGATGTCCTTCCTTGATTTGGACGTTATTATAACCCCATCGAATGTCGAACTTGGTGAAGATTTTAGCGTCTTGTACCTTGTTGATGAGGTCATCAATCCGGGGTAAGGGGTATGCGTCTTGGATCGTCTGGTCGTTAAGCTTCCGATAGTCCATGCAGGGTCGAAGCTTAGGGTTGCTGTCGGTGTCGAGTTCTTTCTTCTGGACGAAGAAGAAAGGGGAGGCTTGGGGGGAGTTCGAGGGGTGGATAGCACCAGACCGGAGGTTCTCTTCTAGGAAGGCTTCGGTAGCTTCTCGTTCCCGTGGGGATAGCGGGTATAGCTTGCCGATCTTGGGTTCGAAGCCTTCTTTGAGGTTAATCTCGTGGTCGTAAGTCCGTTCCGGTGGGAGTTGTCCAAGTGGTCGTTCTTCAAACACCTTTCAGAACTGCTCATACTCCGCTGGGAGGGTAACTTCTGGTTTCTTGTTGAATTCTGCTTGCACAAGCTGCATAGCGGAGGTAATCTTGGCGATAACCAGGGAGCCTAGGGGGTAGAACCGCGATCCACACCTTTGGATTCGGCCGATCCTATAGTGGTCGTGAGCTCTCTGACAGAACTCGCTCTCTGTTTCTTCGTCAAGATATTCGTAGAGTCGAGCGTGGTCAACGCAGTTGACCTTAACTTGGCGCGGGGGGGTCCAGTCGAAGCTGGGTCTCTTGAATCGGTCGCTATGTTCGGAAGTAGCGACATTGTGTTCCTGGAAAAGAACCTTGGATTGGTCGCAAGACTCGGGGATGTCGATCGTCTGTCTAGACCAGTCGATCGTGGGGTTGGTGGAGCGGAGCCAGGGAAGTCCGAGGATGACATTCTCGCTTCCGCAAGACATGACGTGGAAGAGAACCTTCTGGGTGATCCCTCCAGTGTTGGCGTAGAGGGTACAGGTGAACCGGATGGCTCCGTGGGAGTTACTAGATTGGTCGACGTTCCGGACTGGGATGGGTTTCGGTAGGCGAGTGGTGGGGAGCTTGTGCTTTTGCACGAAGTCCCAGTCGATGCAAGAGATGTCAGCGCCACTGTCGATCAGGGCGCGGGTGTCAACGGCTTTGAGCGAGTGCACAGGTACGATGAGCTGAACTGGGATCTACATAGATTTGCGAGTCTCAGATACAAGTACATGGGCACACCTAGGAGGAGTCCACGTTGACGGGGTCCTCCGTTCTAAAAATCCTTGCGGGTGAAGGAGATCCTAGCTACTGACTCGACTTCATCATCGTCTTCCTCGCAGTCAGCTAGCTCAGGGACATCATCCTTCTTCACCTTGCGAGTCTTCTTGGGGTTCTTGGGCGCGTCGTAGACCTTGCACTCCTTTGCCATATGGCCGGTCTGGCGGCATCGGAGGCAGCGGCCTTCCTTGAAGCACTTCTGCCTTTCAGCTTCAGTGAGCTTGGGTGGAAGTCGGACTGCGTCGACGTCCATGGCGTTGGGATCCTTCTCTTCCTTCTTCGAGTAAGCGGGTACGTACGAAGTACCGGGTTTCTTATGTTGCTGCGCGATCCCTCGGGCTCGGCGGCGGTGAGAGTCAAAGAGGGCTACCTTCTTATACCAGTCGGCAACCTTGGTGGGGGGTTTCTCCATCCGGAGAACGTCGAACATTAGTTCTTTGGGTATACCCACAGAGTAGTAGGAGACTAGAACCGCTTCATCGGTTACTCCTGCGATGGATACCTTAGACCTAAACTGGGCAGTGTAACTAGCCAAAGAAGGAGAGAATTCGCCCTTCTTTCCGGGGATCATTCGCTTGGTGGCTAGCCAAGTGAGTGCATTAGTAGCCGATTCCAAGTGAGAGAATACGGCTTCAAAGTCTGAGACAAAGTCGGACCACTTCCCGAGAGAGAAGCCTCCGCCTGAGATCTTGGATTCTCGGAAGGTATCAGCCCATGTGGATGCCGTACCTTTCTTCATGAAGGATAGTGCATAGGCGATTCGCCTAGCGTTGTCGTTGTAGATTTCTGCATTGATCGAGAGGTACAATTGTACCGATCGAAGCCAGGGCTTCGCTTTGGTGAGGTTTCCGTCGAAGTCTTCGGGGACTCTGAGGCGGATTTCCGTGGGCTTGGTTCCCATGACGGGAGTCTGGGGCTGAGGGGCTGGGGGTGCCATAACTGGGAATATGTGACTGCTTTGAGCGATCGGTGTCGGTGACGGCGGGGTAGGGCTACGAGGGATAACTGCGCCGGCTGAAAGCTGGTGGGACAGTAGTCTAGAGAGTTCTTGTGATTCTGCTTCCTCGGTGGGAGAGCGTAGCTCGAGATCTAGGTCGGGGTTATCAGAGCCCTCAGTAGGTGCTTCTGAGTCCGATGTTTCTGAGGTTGAGGACTCGGGGTCCGGGGATTCTGTGGCTCTCCACGAGGTGGAGATTGGTGGCGGTTGGGCTGAGGTGGAGGGCCTACTCGATGGTAGCCGCGATGTGGTAAGCTAGAGCTTTTGTTACGCTTGGCCCAGGTAGGGTTGAGCATAGACTCAAAGGGGTTCTAGGGACTAAGAGAGTACCAGCGTTCTTGACGCTACGGTACGACTAAGGACCTTCGGGCGAGGTATCTGCTCACGAAGAGCACGCTCAGCGTCGAAGGATACGATGAGTCCGAGGAGGACAAGTCTTATCCCGGTGTTGGGAGATCGAGCGTAGGAGTTATCTCAAGAGTATGATTGAGTAGCTCTAGCTTAAGGAATACAAGTGCAGAGTCTACGGTTTATATACGCGAGTCATAGAAGGTCATGGATGCCCGTAGAACGAGCGGGTAAACTAGGGATGAAGAGAGATGTGACTCGGGGAATCGTAGGGACTTGGGAGGGAGTCAAAACGAGTCACATCCGCTGTGGATCTGTCGCTCAGTGTCGATCAGAAGCAGCTGTCTATCAAAGATTATCATGAAACAAAGAAGTGGCCGGAGCGGCCCGAAGCGACAATGACAGCGGGGTCATTAGTCGGAAATGAAAAGGAGATGCGGTCCGTGGGAATGACAACCTACGTGCCGTATGGGAGTAGTCTGGGTAGCGCCAGACGAGATGGATAGCGATCCATCGAGACTAAGCTAAGTGAAAGAAAAGAAAGAAATAAACGGGGCCAGGTCAACTCGTAACACCCTCCCATTCAAACACCTCTCTGTCGATCTTATCACTGACTTACCCCCCTCCAACAGGTTTGATTCTGTGCTAGTTGTGGTTGACTACCTTAGCAAGGGGGTAATTCTCATACCTTGCAACAAGACAATTGATGTGGCTGGTGTTGCCCAACTATTTTTCAACAATGTATTCAAATGCTTTGGTCTCCATGACTCTCTTGTTTCTGATAGAGGCCCTCAATTTGCCTCCACCTTCACCAGAGAACTAGCCAGAATCCTTAAATACAACATCAAACTATCCACTGCTTATCATCCCCAAACCGACGGACAAACCGAACAAATTAATCAGGAACTTGAAACCTACCTTCGCATCTTCTGCTCCAACAATCCCACAACCTGGTCCTCTTATCTTACCGCTGCCAAATTCCATCACAACTCCACCCCTCATTCTTCCACCAAGAAATCTCCATTCGCCCTGCTCTATGGTTACAAACCCCGCTCCTATCCCTCCTTAGGAAAAACCTTCCTCCCCACCTTAGAAAATCGCCTTGAATCCCTGGATTCTGCCAGGAAAGAAGCCCTCACTGCCCACCAATCCACTCAAAGAATCCTGGCCTCCAAAAGACCAGGTGTTATGATCGGTCCTATACGACATCCCAATCCTAACGGATTTTTGCTAAGTCTTATTATCTTATCTTATCTTCTTATCACACCAACGGATGCTCACGCGCCATCTAATCATGGACGCTTTTGTTTGTTCTTGTTTACCTTTTTATAGAGTTACTTTCTCGCCAAGTCGCACTATCTGACAAGCACAGCCTTTCTTCTTATCTTTCATTTCTGTGCTGTGCTTTGCTGTGCGCATTGCCTCTTTCATTTCTGCTATGCTTCTCTTCCATTTCATTCCTGTGCACTGCTGCGCATTACACATCATGCTTCTTCTTTAATCTCCGTCTCACAGCCTTATGCCTCATGCTGCCACATCATATGACCATATATAGTTAGTCAACAAACATGTACATACAATACGCTTTGATATATAAACCCAGAGAACTCGCTGGCTAACACCAGTCTTGTTCTTCTGGAGATTTCCCCAAAGTCTCTACACTAAGAGCAAAGCTCCCCGTTCTATTCGCTCATACACTCTAGCCAAGTATAAAGGCAACTACGAAGTTACTTGCGACCTAGTCTCCCCCTCACGACGACCGCTCGGTGCTAGATGCATTGGGTTGTTTCATAAGAACAAGACTGTCAAAAGACTACCTCACCTCTCCTCTTGCAAAACGTTGCACTAGGAGTGAAAGAAGATTAAAGTCACAAAAAGTCTGCGCATTATGATTACCACTTCCGAACCAGTGTTGTCTTTCACCTGGTTCACTAAGATGAATACAATTCTCTAAGGACGAGTAGCTAACGATCCGAGAAAAAGGGAAATCTTAAAAGAAGAAGATGAAGTTCAGTACTCCTTCGCACCATAACAGGTCTGATCCACCTACCAAGTTATAACGACAAATTGAGATGATCAACGGATTCACTCTCGTCTGTCTATACATTTTCTCCACGATATTTATCTTTCTCCCTCTTATTGCCATCATTACCCTCCTACTCTTCTTTTGTCGACCAGTAGAACTGTCCTTCGAAAATTGTCCTACATACCTCGCGATATTTCTTAGAGATCCGAGAAGAAAAGGGCAAGATGATGATGACACCCCTTATCACCCCCTCCAGCAGGACTGGAACAACGAAGAAGAACTCCCAGGATTGGCTCAAAGTGACACCACATGGGAACCTGATGTCGAACGACCTGCTTGGGTCAACTGGGTATTCAACCACGCCCCCGAATCCCAGATACAAGCAATTGTGGTGCAGTACGTATAAAACCGCACTAGCAACCGAGATAGGAACAACGTCATCGCATGGGGAGAAGAAGAAAATGCGACTGCCCACATCGAACCACTTCCCACGAGAAGCAACATGCTTGACGCGGATCTTCCTCCAGAAGTCTTCCAAGACTTTGACCACCACGACGACAACGGATGGGACGATCCATGGGTACCCTTCCTCAATGGTCCAGAACCAATTAGAGACCATCCCCCCGCATACCCTGGACCCTCCATCACACAAGTCCTTGATAGGCCAAGGCCCGAGGATCTCATCACCCAATGACGAGATAATCTTTCCTATTTATTTTCCCATGTCACGACGACTTTGGGACGAGCTTCTTGACGAAGTTCACCAAGAAGATGCTTCCTTTTCCCTCGCCGATGGTCTTATCAATAAAATAGAAAAAGAACTTCTCGAAGCAAAGATAGCCTTATCTACGAGAATGATAAAAAGATCTCTTCAACGTCTCTCCTATCTCTCTCCACCTTCCTATCTAGATATACTAGAAGAATATTACGAAAAGTAAGATAGGAATATTTAAGGAAGAATCTCGGTACTGGAGACCGAACCTATGGAAAACAAAGTTTTTATTTCTAGCAAGTCAGAGGAGTCCCCTATGGGGCTCGGCCGAGACTATACGTCGGTGCTTAATTCCTCTCACAAAAAACCAAAAAAATTAGATAACAACAAAAAGAAACAAATCCCAGACGATGTCTATTTACGCTCTCTAAAGATGGATCAGGAGATCATTGTTACGAGTTGACCTGGCCCTGTTTATTTCTTTCCTTTATTTCACTTAGCTTAGTCTCGATGGATTACTATCCATCTCGTCTGGCGCTATCCAGACTACTCCCGTACGGCACGTAGGTTGATATTCCCACGGACCACATCTCTTTTTCATTTCCGACTAATGACTCCGCTGTCATTGTCGCTTCAGGCCGCTCCGGCCACTTCTCAGTTTCATGATAATCTTTGATAGACAGCTGCTTCTGATCGACACCGATCGACAGATCCGCAGCGGATGTGACTCGTTTCGACTCATCCCGAGTCCTTACGATTCCCCGAGTCACATCTCCTTTCATCCCTCATTTACCCGTCTCTTCGATGGGTTTCCATGACCTTCTATGACTCGCATATATAAACTGTAGACTTGACGCTTGTATTCCTTAAGCTAGAGCTACTCAATCATACTCTTGAGATAACTCCTACGCTCGATCTCCCAAGACCGGGATAAGACTCGTCCTCCTCGGACTCATCGTATCCTTCGACGCTGAGCGTGCTCTTCGTGAGCAGATACCTCGCCCGAAGGCCTCTAGTCATACCGTAGCGTCAAGAAC
The DNA here is from genome assembly GCA_038093795.1 of Retiboletus fuscus. NCBI lineage: Eukaryota > Fungi > Basidiomycota > Agaricomycetes > Boletales > Boletaceae > Retiboletus > Retiboletus fuscus. The sequence goes on from JBBPSV010000074.1 coordinate 7,744, forward strand.
GCTGGTACTCTCCTCGTCCCAGAACTCCCCTTGAGTCTACGCTTGACCCTACCCGGGCCAAGCGTAACAATCGTGATGAAAATTCAGATTTCACCAGACTCCAAAAAGTCATACGTAACCACCGAAGCACTGCTCGATAGCGGAGCTAACGTGATATTTATTGATGCCAAATGGGCTAAGGAAAAGGACATCCCTCTCACACCACTTCGCCACCCTATCCCAGTCTACAATGTGGATGGAACCAGGAACTCCACAGGAAATATTACCCACTGCGCAGAAATAGTTCTGGATTACGAAGGACACCGGGAAAGATGCACAGCAGAAGTAACTGACCTAGGAAAGAACCAGGTGGTAATCGGTTATTCTTGGCTGAAGAAGCACAACCCTGTGATCGACTGGCAAAAGGGAACAGTCGCAATGACGAGATGTCCACGCTCCTGCTACTTCTTACAAGACACTCCTGTATTCGCACGCTGCCTTGAGAAAGAAGAGCAAGAGAATGCCTACATGGCTTATTCTATCCGTAACGCACTAGAAGTGCCTAAACCCTCGGACAAGACCACAGAGAAACTCGTTCCGAAAGAATTCCACAAGTTCCTTCACATTTTCCACAAAGGAGAAAGCGAGAGAATGCCCCTGAGGAAACCTTGGGATCACACCATCGATCTTAAGGAAGGATTCAAACCTAAGAAAGGATGACTAATACCCCTGTCTGTCACTGAACAAGAAGAAGTTACTGCCTTCATCGATGACCAACTACGAAAAGGCTATATTTGTCCCTCTAAATCCCCTCAGACGTCACCAGTGTTCTTCGTACCCAAAAAGGATGGAAAGAAGCATATGGTACAGGATTACCAATACCTCAATGAAGGAACAATCCGAAATAACTATCCCCTCCCCTTAATCTCCCAACTCGTCGATAAACTAAAAGGGGCTAAATTATTCACCAAGATGGATCTCCGATGGGGATACAATAATGTACGCATCAAAGAAGGAGACGAATGGAAAGCTGCCTTTGTTTGCTTCCGAGGTGCTTACGAACCCCTCGTTATGTATTTCGGTTTATGCAACTCCCCCACCACCTTCCAAGCAATGATGAATGAGATCTTCGCTGATATGGATGACGTGGTCGTGGTATATATAGACGATCTAATGATATTCACGAAAACCGACGACCCTGAAGAACACGATCGAATCATCCTAGAAGTTCTCAGGTGTCTCGAAGAAAATAATTTATTCATAAAACCAGAAAAATGCATCTTCAAAGCCATCAAGGTCGAGTTCCTCAGAATGATGGTGGGAAAAGATGGGATCCGTATGGATGAAACGAAGGTTAAAGCCGTTCTGGAATGGCCTAAGCTGAAGAACGTAAAGAACGTGAGAAGTTTTCTGGGGCTAGCAAACTTCTACAGACGATTCATCAAGGACTACTCCAAAGTCGCTCATCCTCTCCACGACCTTACTAAGAAGGACACGAGATTCGTCTGGGAAGAACCCCAACAAGATGCCTTTGACAGGCTAAAGGAAGCTTTCACCACCGCTCCCATTCTGGCATTCCCAGATCTAGATGCCAAGTTCCGCATTGAATGCGATGCATCAGATTATGCCACCGGAGCCATTCTATCGATGCTCAAAGATGACAAGTGGCACCCCGTTGCCTATTCCTCCCACAGCTTCTCTCCGCAGGAACGGAATTACCCTATCACTGACAAGGAGATGCTAAGTGTTATTCAAGCTTTGGAGCAGTGGCGCCACTACCTAGAAGGAGCCAGGCACCCCTTTGAGATCTGGAACGACCACCAAAACTTAACTTACTTTATGACGTCCCAAGATCTCAACCGTCGGCAAGCCCGATGGGCTCAATATCTATCTAGATTCAACGCACTTTGGTTCTACAAACCAGGTGCCTCTATGACAAAAGCAGACACTCTGTCACGATGAAGCAACCACCTTGAAGGGGTCGATGATGATAACAAAGGAGTAACCGTAATCTCCCCGGAGAAGATTAGATCAACCCACGTTCTGATCTCTGATGAAGGGTCTAACTTAAAAACTAAAGTTTTCAACGAAGTTTGCAAACTCTCGGAAACAGAAATCCTTGAGCTCTGCACCATGAACACCATTTGCGAAGAACACGATGGTCTACTCTATGACGAAAAGGGATGTTTATTCATCCCTGAACCCTTACAACTTGAAGTGCTTGCACTTCACCACGACTCTCCTGTCGCCAGACACCCTGGATATGAAGCCACATGCGAACTCATCTCACAGTCTTACGTATGGCCCAAGATGAACCTATTTATTAAAGATTACGTCTTGCGATGCGATAGATGCGCACGCTTTAAGGGTTCCAACCAGGCACCCTCTGGATTATTAGTACCTTTGGAAGCTCCTGATCGACCCTGGGAACACGTATTGGCAGATTTCACTACAGATCTCCCCCTCTCCCATGGTTTCGATTCTATTCTGGTAGTAGTTGACAGGTTCTCCAAGGAAGTCGAATTTATCCCCGCTCTCAAGACTTGGACTGCCCTAGATACGGCAAAAAACTATCTCACGCATGTTTGGAAGCATCATGGCCTTCCAAAGTCCATCGTCTCAGATCGCGGACCTCAGTTTGCTTTCACAGTAATGCAGGACATCTGTCGCAGGCTCGACATTCAATCTAAATTATCCACCGCTCATCACCCTCAAATGGATGGTCAAATGGAGTGTATGAACCGAGATCTCCAGCAGTATCTCCGTATGTTCTGCGCAGAAAACCAAGATCAATGGGTCGATTGGCTCCCCATTGCCCAGTTTTCCATAAACTCTAAAGTCTCTTCTGCGACGAAGTCATCCCCTCTCGACACTACTCTCTCTTACCAACCCCGGATGGGCATTGAACCTGGTGTTTCAAAAGCCCCTGCCGCGGATTCCTTCACTGATAAGATGGAACTCATATGCAATAACTTATTAAAAGCCCAACAGCGCATGAAAGTTCAGGCCGATAAGCATAGATCTGCCGCTCCACCCTACTTGGTCAGAGATAAGGTTTGGCTTTCTACAGATAACCTCCGTCTTACCCGTGCTTCACGTAAATTATCGGAACGATGGCTGGGACCATACCAGATTACGAAACTGGTCGGAACGAACGCAGTTGAGCTGCATCTCCCTTGATCGATGAAGATCCACCCTGTCGTTAACATCTCACAAGTCAAACCGTACAAGGAGAGATTGCCAGGGCAACGTGCCAACAAACCGGGACCTGTTTCCGTGACGGAAGATCGCAACAACGAATGGGAAGTGGACCACATCGTCGACTCTCGCTTGCAAGGGCACCGTCTCGAATATCTTATTCATTGGAGGGGCTGGTCTGATGAAGATTGGACTTGGGAACCGAAGTCTAACCTTACGCACGCTGACGCTGTGATTCGGGACTTCCATCGACGTAACCCAAGCGCTCCTCGTCTCCTCCGTATGTCGTAGGCCAACTTTTCCTCTCTCTTTACACACGTCAACATGCACGAAAATCCCAACGATCCTAATGCTCCCTTTAATCGCCTGGAATGCGATTCATAGCAGGGGGGTAGTGTTACGATCGGTCCTATACGACGTCCCAATCCTAACGGATTTTCGCTAAGTCTTATTATCTTATCTTATCTTCTTATCACACCAATGGATGCTCACGCACCATCTAATCATGGATGCTTTTGTTTGTTCTTGTTTACCTTTTTATAGAGTTACTTTCTCGCCAAGTCGCACTATCTGGCAAGCACAGCCTTTCTTCTTATCTTTCATTTCTGTGCTGTGCTTTGCTATGCGCATTGCCTCTTTCATTTCTGCTATGCTTCTCTTCCATTTCATTCCTGTGCACTGCTGCGCATTACACATCATGCTTCTTCTTTAATCTCCGTCTCACAGCCTTATGCCTCATGCTGCCACATCATATGACCATATATAGTTAGTCAGCAAACATGTACATACAATATGCTTTGATATATAAACCCAGAGAACTCGCTGGCTAACACCAGTCTTGTTCTTCTGGAGATTTCCCCAAAGTCTCTACACTAAGAGCAAAGCTCCCCGTTCTATTCACTCATACACTCTAGCCAAGTATAAAGGCAACTACGAAGTTACTCGTGACCTAGTCTCCCCCTCACGACGACCGCTCGGTGCTAGACGCATTGGGTTGTTTCACCAGGAACATCTCCATCATGGAAAGTCGGAGATAAAGTATGGTTGGAAGCCATACACCTTCGACTAAAATACCCTTCCAGAAAACTAGCTCCCAAGCACTTGGGCCCCTTCGAGATCTCCAAGATACTTTCCCCCTTAGTATATGAACTCCGCCTTCCCCCCACCTGGAAGATCCACAACACCTTCCATGCTTCCCTCTTATCTCCCTACTGTACTTCAGAAGTGCACAATCCTGCCTTCAAATCCCTGCCACCGGATCTCATTAACCAAGAAGAGGAATATGAAGTGGATGCCATCATCACCCACAAGGGCCCTAGCAACAGATGGAAGTACTTGACCACCTGGAAAGGATATCCATTTTCAGAAAATACCTGGGAACCCAAATCCAATCTCCACCATGCCAGTAAAATCCTCTCTAAATACAAGCTCCTCCATTGCCTCTGTCTCCCCACACTTTCTCTTGTGAGCGTTGTAGAAACAATGAAAAGTTCATTGGTAACTTTCCTATATGTGAAGGGTACATTCATTCATCCCTATAAGGAGGTCCAAAGGCAGAGGTGGAATGCCAGATAGGAGTGGTCCACAGATGGGATGGTCTGAAGATGGTCTGGACCGGGAAAAGGTAGTCCAAAGGTACAAGCAATAGTTTGGACTCATTAGTCCGAGATGAAAGGCAGTTGGCAACAGTGAAGACAATGAAGATGTGCAATGCAGAAGATACATGCGAAAGGATCCCAAAATGTAAGATCCAAAAGTCAGAAGATGTATTCAAAATCAGATGTACAAGACTTTATAGTCTGGGCATATCCCAGACTGTGAAGGGTCAAAGTGTAAATGACATACGAACTCTAAAAAAGCAGAGGGAATATGAGATAATGTGTAATGATGACGGTGACGTGTGTCCAAGACCACAAAAGGGTATATCAAAAGTACTATGAAGTGATAAAGTGAAACCAATGTGAACTGGACTAAGACAACGTGGACTGGACTGACACGGATTGACCGGATTGACTTCGGACTGGCATGGACAGACCGGATAGACCTTGGATATATTCCTATACAAGAACAGAGATCCTCAGATCTCTACAGCGTGCTCTCTGTGAGCAGATTCCTCCCAGAGTAAAGTATACCCCCTCTACATGCACTTTTACAATGAAATCCTACCCATCAGTCTACTATTCCTTTTCATCATTCTTTGGTTCCTAGTGCTGTTCCTCACCCAGATACTCCCTTTCAAATAGCGAATGCTGTTTCAGCTTCACCCTCCTCCTCACAACATCCCGTACGTGATCTTCGCCACCCTCCTTGTGGTGATCTGGGCCATCATCGTAGCCTACTTCCTCTCTGAATATCACCGTCATCCTCACCTCCACCTCCTCTCCACCCCATTCTGATCATGTCCTCTCCCCCATCCCCGACCGCTACTTCTCCCCTCTGCAATTGCCCAGTCAGACCCTCTCTCCTACCAACCTACTGGGCGCACTTACTCTATGCAGTGGTCCTCAAACATCCCACCTTAACCCTCCTCATTGAAAATGACCCTTTGTTCCAATTAGACAAAATCAGCCAGAATCTCGTCTGCTTGTTTCATGGTGTCCTCTGCACCCAACAACTAGAACGAACTCACCATGACATTCCTTTTTGTCTAGTCTTAGGAGAACTTCCCAATTATATATTAAACGCCCTACATGTCCATGGCTTTGGAGTCTTCATTGAAGCCATAGCCTCAGTTCACATCTTTCCCATCTTCTACCATCAGTTTCTCCTCATGCTGCAGGACCAAAGAGATGCATACCTACTTAATTCCATTTCTCCCTCTTGCAACCCTTCCCCTCCCCTGCTTCCTGTCATGACCCCCTCTTCACTAGCTTCTTGGCTCTCTTCCCCTCCTCCAGACACCCCTACTGCAGTTGCCTCCAATGACCTAGAGGACACACACTCTTCCTCATCTGAAGAAAGCACTATCCCTATCCCACACAATGCTCCCCGCTACATCAACCTACCGAATGGACAACGAACCTTATCCTCTCCTTTTTGAGCCCTTCCTAGAGCTCCAGCCCTCACTCACACACCTGCTACTCCCTCAACCTGGTGCTTCTATTGTAATATGCTTGGCCACTACCTCGAGGATTGCCCAAACCACCTGTTACAACTTGACCTGGCCCCGTTCATTTCTTTCTTTTTACCTAGCTTAGTCTCAGCAGATCGCCATCCGCTTCATCTGGTGCAACTCAGACTCGTCTCGCACGGCACATTGGTAGTTATCCCATGGACCGTATCATACGTTTCATTTCCGACTAATGACCCCGCTGTCATTGTCGCTTCGGGTCTTTCCGACTGCTTCTTGTTTCATGATAATCTTTGATAGACAGCTGCTTCTGATCAACATTGATCGACAGATCCGCAGCGGATGTGACTCGTTTTGACTCATCCCGAGTCTCTACGATTCCCCAAGTCACATCTCCCTTAGTTCCTTGTTCTCCCGCTCTTTCCATGAAGTTCCACAACCTTCCATGGGTAGCGTATATAACCCATAGTCTCTCCGCTTGTATTCCTTAAGCTAGAGCTACTCAATCTTACCCTTGAGATAACTCCTACGCTCAATCTCCCAAGACAGGGATAAGACTCATCCTCCTTGAACTCATCGTATCCTTCGACGCTGAGCATGCTCTTCGTGAGCAGATACCTCGCCCAAAGGTTCTCGTCGTACCGTAGCATCAAGAACGCTGGTACTCCCTAGTCCCAGACCCTCATCTTGAGTCTACGCTCGACCCTACCCGGGCCAAGCATAACAAAAGCTCTAGCTTACCACGTCGCGGCTACCATCGAGTAGGCCCTCCTCCTCAGCCCGACCGCCACCGATCTCCACCTTGTGGAGAGCCACAGAACAGCCAACCGCTGAATCCTCAGCCTCAGAATCATCAGACTCAGAAGCCACCACTGAGGGCTCTGATAACCCTGACCTCGATCTTGAGCTACGCTCCCCATCTGTGGAAGCAGAATCACAAGAACTCTCTAGACTACTGTCCCACCAGCTTTCAGCCAGAGCAGTTATCCCTCGTAACCCCACCCCACCATCACCGACTCTGATCGCTCAAAGCGGTCGTATCTTCCCAGCTATGGCACCAGCCGCACCCCAGCCCCAGACTCCCGTTATGGGAACCAAGCCCATGGAAATCCGTCTCGGAGTCCCCGAGGACTTCAACGGAAACCTCACGAAAGCGAAGCCTTGGCTTCGCTCGGTACAACTGTACCTATCCATCAACGCCGAGACTTACAACGATGACGCTAGGCGAATCGCCTATGCGCTTTCCTTCATGAAGAAGGGTACAGCCGCCACCTGGGCTGATACCTTCTGAGAATCGAAAATCGCAGGCGGAGGCTTCTCTCTCAGGAAGTGGTCTGACTTCGTGGCTGACTTTGAAGGAGTTTTCTCCCATTCAGAATCGATTACCAACGTGCTCACGTGGCTCGCTACCAAGCGGATGATCCCAGGAAAGAAGGGCGAGTTTTCCCCTTCCTTAGCTAACTACACCGCCCAATTTAGGTCCAAGGTATCCGCTGCAGGAGTAACCGATGATTCGGTCCTAGTCTCCTATTACTCTGCGGGTATACCCGAAGACCTGATGTTCAACGTTCTCCAGATGGAGAATCCCCCCACTAAAGTCGCCGACTGGTACAAGAAGGTGGCTCTCTTCGATTCCCACCGATGCCGAGCTCGAGGCATCACCCAGCAACACAAGAAACCTGGTACTCCATACATACCCACCTATTCTAAGAAGGAAGAAAAGGACCCCGATGCCATGGATGTCGACGCCATCCGTCTTCCTCCCAAGCTTACTGAAGCCGAAAGGCAGAAGTGCTTCAAGGAAGGCTGCTGCCTCCAATGCCACCAGACCGGTCACATGGCAAAGGAGTGCAAGGCCTATGACTCTTCCAAGAACCCTAAGAAAGCCCGAAAGGTCAAGAAGGACGACATTCCTGAGCTAGTCGACTGTGATGACGATGACGAAGCCAAGTCGGTAGCTAGGATTTCCTTCTTCCGAAAGGATTTTTAGAACGGAGGACCCCGTCAACGTGGACTCCTCCTAGGTGTGCCAATGTACTAGTATCTGAGACTCGCAAATCCATGCAGATCCCAGTTCAGCTCATTGTACCTGTGCACACCCTCAAAGCCATTGACACCTGCGCCCTGATCGACAGTGGCGCCGACATCTCTTGCATTGACTGGGACTTTGTGCGAAAACATAAACTCCCTATCACTCGACTACCGAAACCTATTCCAGTTCGGAATGTTGACCAATCCAGCAACTCACATGGAGCCATCCAGTTCACCTGCACCCTCTATGCCAACACTGGAGGAATCACCCAAAAGGTTCTCTTCCATGTCATGTCCTGCAGAAGCAAGAACGTTATCCTTGGACTTCCCTGGCTCTGCTCCACCAACCCAAAGATCGACTGGTTTAAACAGACGATCGACACCCCCGAATCCTGCGACCAATCCAAGGTTCTTTTTCAGGAACACAACGTCGCTACCTCCGAGTACAGCGACCAATTCAAGAGACCCAGCTTCGACTGGACTCCCCCACGCCAAGTTAAAGTCAACTGTGTTGACCACGCCCGACTCTACGAGTATCTTGACGAAGAGACAGAGAACGAGTTCTGCCAGAGAGCTCATGACCATTATTGTATAGGCTGGATCCAACGGTGTGGGTCGCGGTTCTACCCCCTGTTATGCGTGGCCCGGGCAGGGTCGCGCATAGACCTGAGGGTAAGCCGCCTTCTAGGACTCGGGCTATAGTAGTCTGGGTAATGGACTACTAGAGATGAGTGGAGGCGTGAGAAGGTGAGTTCTCACGTTCTAAGGCTACATGGTAGGCGGCTGGGTCGAGGGTCGAGGCAGCCTTTAGACAGGAGTTCTGATGAAGGCATTGGGATTACTAGGGAGTCTATGATTCGGAGGATACAAGGTAGGACCAGGTGAATCAGGTAGACTAAGCTAAGGTACTGGGGACAGTGGAGCGCCTATTATATAGGGGACAAGTGTGCGCACAGACCGGGCATCTAAGTAAGGGAACCAGCTGTGGTAGAACTAAGTAGAGGAGATGTGCCGAATGGATGAGGGGTGCACATCTCTAAAGGAAACGGTGAAGTATGACTTGGCGAATGATAAATGAAATGAGTCATACGCGCTGCGGATCTGTCAATCAGGAAGCATCCTGTCGATCATTGATCTCGGCTAAGCGAAAGAAGCATCGCCTTCGGTGGTAGTAGAAGGGATGCGCGAGGCGAGGTTCTCAGTAAGGCTAAAGCTAAGGAAAGGCGCGTGCACCATTGTCAATGATGGGACTTGGATAGGAGATATCCAAGGATACGTGAGTAATCCTACCGAGGGTCTGGCATAGGGTTCGGTTGAGAGGCCGGAGCTCAGCTGGGGAGCCGAGGGACTGGGACGGGTTCTATAAGAGAACCGGTGGACTGGGACCAAGGACGGAGGAGTCTGAGGACAGTGTGCACGTTCGGGGTGAGGCCTGAGGGGATCTGTGCATGGCAAGGGTGAGGGGCCAAGCCGAGGGGAGGATCCGAGGTTGGACTCGGCAGGGGAGGTCTGTGACGTCAGTGGACAGAGGTAGGGGCGATGCAGCGTACTGTCGGTCCATGAGTGGACTACGTCTAGGCGGGGAGTCTAGGAGTGGACTGTTGGAGTCCCGGGCTAAGGCTAGAGACGGGGTCTCCGAGGGATGCTCAATTGGTGATGCTCACGAAGAGACCAGCGCTATGAGACTTAGGGGTTCCGGTCAGGCGGAATGGACTATGACCAAGGGAGAGCCAGGACGGGCTCGACGTAAGGACTAAGCAAGGGAATGCTTAGCGGGTTCTTGGCAATGTGTAGTCATGGAGTCCGGTGAGGACTATCGGTGGGCTAGCTGGCTGGATAAGCCAGGGCTGGGCTAAGCGAGGGACGAGGTATGGCTGGGTAAGCCATGACTAGGACTGAGCGAAGGAAAAAGTATAGGGGTACGACGAATCGTAACATTACCCCCTTTCTATGGCTCGAGTGCTCCTGAACTCGAAAAGAATTCTAGGGCTGTGGGGACTCTCCGGGGGGGTTGGAGAGGGTGACGTGAAGGTTGCCAAGTTCTGTGGTGGTCCATCCACGGGTGGGAAGATGGAGGGGCGAGTTAGCAACTGCAATGCGAGGCTTATGACCGATTCCACAATGGGTGTGACATCAGTGGGTGGTTACCCAAGCGTCTTCATAGAGCTTGCAGTATTCAATGACTGGGGCATCGTTGCAGCGTTCGCAGGGGACTAGGGCTAGGCAATGAGGACACCAGCTAAGCTGGGGTAGGGTGATTCTAGAGACAGGAGCGGGGACTGGCGAAGGGTCGCCATGGCTAGGGTCCGTAGGGACAGTGATCTGGGTCATGCTGAGGCTGCCCAGGGTTAGTGCGAGTCTTACATCCCGGGGAGTTGGGATGGAGGCGTCTAGGGGTCGATGCGGGAAGTATTCGTCAGCCATAAAGCTGGCGAACCGTGGTGGCACGGAGGTCGTTCTACGCGTGGCGGCAGAGGGCACATAGGACACCGGGTTGGTGCCAATGACTAGGACCCGCGATGTAGTCAAGGTAGTCTCGGGTACGGAGGTACGGGCGGGGTCCGTTATCCCAGAGGTGTTCTCGGGAGGTCTGGAGCTGGTAGGCTCTGCGGGGGCATGGTCTGGGCGCATGCTGAGGGGTTCTAGGACAAGGGACCGGAGGGAGTTCCTGAGGAGTAGGTTCCGGTTGAACTGAGGGCCTGTCTGAGCAGGGCATCGAGGTTCTGGGGAAAGCCACCATCGAGGTCGGTTTATATCTGGGCTAAGGAGTGGAGGACAACAAGCACAAGCTTGTGCCATTCTAGGAATTCTAGGAGTCCGGGTGTGGACGAGTCGAGGGGATCTCCGGCATAGCGGAGGTTCTGGGGCTCTGCTTGGGGTGTCACAGAGTGCGTTGGGGTTCTGGGCAGCTGGGCCCGTAGCGGAGGTGATAGGATCTGGGCGGTTAGGCCCGCAGACTCTGCGATGGGACTGAGCTATGATTAGCCTTTTAGTGTCGTGCCAGAGGACGTAAGCGGGGGTGATAGGCGACTGATGGTTGCCTAATCAGGTTCTATGACTAGAAGATCGAGTGGTACCCGAAAAGGGTTGATCTTCTTGATGATCTCGGGCTGTGGAGGTTCTCTGATGGGGTTCCAGGTATGGCAAGGGGTGTTGCCAGGTGGACATCGGCGGATCAGGACCTGCTGTGAGGCTCCTGAGCAGTGGCTCAGTGGTGCCAAGGACGAGGAAATGGGGTGAAAGTGGTGAAATACCCCCCTTCTAAGGTCTGAGATTCCAAGCGAAGATTCTAGGCGGGGCTCCGGTGAGGAGGTCGTGAGGTCCGGTGATAACCGGGGAGGCACGAGGAAGGCCTGATCGAGGGCGGTGCTAAGGGTTCTAATGGTTCCGTTCGGCTTCTTGACGTATGATCCTCAATTGGGAGAGCCGGCGGATCGAGGTTCGGTGGTTCTAGGGGTTCTAGGCTAAGAATTCCAGCAGCTCGTTGACGGTCATCCTCAGATGGGAGAGCTGATGCTGGACTGGGCTAAGGGTTCTAAGGACAGTGATGGCTCGCGGAAAGCCGACGCGTTATAGAATACGCGCATACTGAGGGTGCCGAGCTGAGAGCAAGGCGGGGTTAAGGATCGGGAGGGGTGCATATGCATGCATCTCCGGGGCTAGGGACTAGGCTGAGTAGTTTAGAGTCTTTCCGGACTTGAGGATTAAGACGAGGTAGTTTAAAGTCGTCCCGGACTTCTAGGGACAGTGACAAGTAGTTTCGAGTTGTTGCGGACGGACTAGGACGAGGTAGTTTAGCGTCATCTCGGACGTCTAGGACAATGATGAGTAGTTTAGAGTCATCCCGGACTGACTAAAGGATCGGGAGGAACTCACATGCACGGGTCTCCGGTGGACTAGGGAAATGCCAGCGAATATCGCTGCGGCACAAGACAGGGGTGTAGTTTTACGTCATCCCGGACATATTAAGGACTGGGTAGTTTAAGGTCATTCCGGACCAGAGACCAGAGATGGGACAGGAAGAGGACCGATCGGGTAGTTGCCATCTACCTGGGATGCGATACTTCGAGTCCAGGGGTCTAGGACAATGGGAGCTGGAGCGTCTATGCAGGCGTCCAGGTACTAGGGAAATCGACGGAGGTCGCAGATCCGTGGCACAATGGGGTTGCTACACCCTAATGCATAATTCATTGGCTCGTAGGAAGGCTTGCTGAGTCGAGTCGTGCCATAAAGGCCGAGACAGACCGGTGGGGGTCTGGATAGGGGCTACGCTGGGGTTCGCAGACTCTGTTGGCGAGGGAAGGAGTTGGAAAGGTTGAGGAGGTCTTGAGTTCAGAGGAGTCACTGAAGACTTAAGGCGAGGATGCCATTCGCGCTGGTGGGCTCAAAGTCAGAAGTGGACAACAGAATACCTTCCCGCCATGGGGATCTGGTTGGCTAGGGTTCGAAGAACACGATGGTTCTAGTGATATCTTTCACAGGGGCTAAGCCCGGAAGATCTAGTGATGGGAGTTCTTTAGACCGAGCAGATGTTCGGGTTTCTGAAGGATACGCCTTCGTAGCTATGTCCTGCACTAAGTATGTCGAGGAGGACGGAGATTCCAGGGGGACAGGTCTATTAGAGTCGTCGTCGGCGACTTGACATGGTGTCGGGGGCGGTGTATCGAGTGTCGATGGTGGACCGCAAAAATCTACTCTTGCTGTCTTGCGAAGAGCAGTCAGCTAGGGGTTGCCTAGCGCTCAGAGTTCTAGGGAGTTCTAAGAAACGACCGGCGTTCTGGTTGCCATCCAGGTGACGATGCGGTCCAAGGGTCTAGGAGTCAGGTAGTTTCTAGTCTTGCCAAGGACAATCTGGGGTTCCGGGGTGGATGAGGTGAAGCCAAAGTGGCTGCCTACAAGCCGAGGTTCTTCTGCCCATACGGGTGCCGTTCCTACACGGTTAATGGATAATTCACCTAAGGGTGGAGAAGAGGTGGTTCGGGGTCCAAGGAATGGTGTGAGTGGTTTTTCGTCATACTCCGGACGGAAGGACAAAAGTCCAGACGGTTTTAGATCATGTCGAGGATCGGGGAAGAGGCTGTGAGATGACCGGTGGTGTCATTGCCATTGACTGGTCAGCGCGGTCGGGTCGAGGACTGGGAAACAGTTTAGCGCCATGCTGAGGGTGTTTATGAGATCTAGGATAGTTTAATGCCTTTCCGGGCAGACTAGGGTTTCTACGGGTAGTTTATCGTCTTTACGGACGGACTAGGACAGTGAGTAGTTTATCGTCATTACGGACGGACTAAGGCTAGGATAGTTTTCTGTCATTTCGGATGGGCTAGAGCGGTGATAGTTTTTCATCATTGCGGATGGGCTAAGGCAAGGATAGTTTTACATCTTTGCGGATGGGCTGTGACTGGGCAGTGATAGTTTTCCGTCATTGCAGACGTTCTAGGACAGTGATGCGCATTGCTCAGGAAATCACCCCGTGCGAGCCGAGTGCGGATGCATGATGCGCGTGGTCTAGGGAATCACCCCGTGCAGACTGAGTGCGGGAATGGGGTGAGGACTGGAGACAGGGGCTCCGTGGCGTTCCGTGATGCTTCTGATGATGTTCGGAGATGGATATCGGAGATTACATCTGATCCGAAAGAAGCGACTAAGGTGGCATTACGCGAGGTGATGAAAATCTTCGCGAAGCCTTCAGTGGTTCTATACGTTAAGCAGTTAAGCGCTTATCGGGACTGTGAGGGTACTCCGTAGGCTCTTGCTGAACTGGGAGCGGCAATGATCGGACCTAGTTGATCTGTCTAGGATAGGCAGTTTATTGACGTGTTTAGGTCAGGATCCAAGGGGTACCGGGGATAAAGATCTGGCCGGTCGAGAGGTCTTCAGCCTAAGGAGTATGCTCGGCGAAGGGGATCGAGATGTCTTTTGTTAAGGCTAGGCCTAGTCGGGACAAAAGACCAGGGGTGAATAGTTTAACGCCATACTCGGGGCGTGACTAAGGACTAGAGATGAACAGTTTTATGCCATGCTCAGGGCATGACTGAGGACTAGGGGTGAACAGTTTTATGCCGTGCTCAGGGCATCACAGTGGAGTCTCGAGGATCGAGGAGATGTCGTCATGCACCGAATCTTCGAGAGGTCGGGAATGCCGCTAAGGTCAGGGGGATCTCCTGAAAGGACACTTTCTCCAAGCCGTTCCTTTCAGCGAGAAGAATAGAATCTCCAAGAGTGGATGAGCTCTGGAGCCGTGGTCGTGGGTATCCGTGGTCTAGGTTCCCAACTATGGAAGGCTGGGCTAGGACTGGCGGGGGCACCGCCGTGGCTGTGACTGTGCTGGGGCTAAGGCTAGGGGTTCCTTGGAAGCGTCCAAGGTCTGTGGGTTCCATGCGGGTGCTGGGGCTAGAGTCCCTGGGGGGTCCAGGGTCACCGGGGTTCTAAGCGAGCGAGTGGGGGTCTAAGCGAATGGGGAGAGTCTGCACGATGGCAGCTGCAGTAGGGGTGAGCTTAGTCTTTTGTTACGCGTGGCCCGGGCAGGGTCGCACATAGACCTGAGGGTAAGCCGCCTTCTAGGACTCGGGCTATAGTAGTCCGGGTAATGGACTACTAGAGATGAGTGGAGGCATGAGAAGGTGAGTTCTCACGTTCTAAGGCTACATGGTAGGCGGCTGGGTCGAGGGTCGAGGCAGCCTTCAGACAGGAGTTCTGATGAAGGTGTTGGGATTACTAGGGAGTCTATGATTCGGAGGATACAAGGTAGGACCAGGTGAATCAGGTAGACTAAGCTAAGGTACTGGGGACAGTGGAGCGCCTATTATATAGGGGACAAGTGTGCGCACAGACTGGGCGTCTAAGTAAGGGAACCGGCTGTGGTAGAACTAAGTAGAGGAGATGTGCCGAATGGATGAGGGGTGCACATCTCTAAAGGAAATGGTGAAGTATGACTCGGCGAATGATAAATGAAATGAGTCATACGCACTGCGGATCTGTCGATCAGGAAGCATCCTGTCGATCATTGATCTCGGCTAAGCGAAAGAAGCATCGCCTTCGGTGGTAGTAGAAGGGATGCGCGAGGCGAGGTTCTCAGTAAGGCTAAAGCTAAGGAAAGGCGCGTGCACCATTGTCAATGATGGGACTTGGATAGGAGATATCCAAGGATACGTGAGTAATCCTACCGAGGGTCTGGCATAGGGTTCGGTTGAGAGGCCGGAGCTCAGCTGGGGAGCCGAGGGACTGGGACGGGTTCTATAAGAGAACCGGTGGACTGGGACCAAGGACGGAGGAGTCCGAGGACAGTGTGCACGTTCGGGGTGAGGCCCGAGGGGATCTGTGCATGGCAAGGGTGAGGGGCCAAGCCGAGGGGAGAATCCGAGGTTGGACTCGGCAGGGGAGGTCTGTGACGTCAGCGGACAGAGGTAGGGGCGATGCAGCGTACTGTCGGTCCATGAGTGGACTACGTCTAGGCGGGGAGTCTAGGAGTGGACTGTTGGAGTCCTGGGCTAAGGCTAGAGACGGGGTCTCCGAGGGATGCTCAATTGGTGATGCTCACGAAGAGACCAGCGCTATGAGACTTAGGGGTTCCGGTCAGGCGGAACGGACTATGACCAAGGGAGAGCCAGGACGGGCTCAACGTAAGGACTAAGCAAGGGAATGCTTAGCGGGTTCTCGGCAATGTGTAGTCATGAAGTCCAGTGAGGACTATCGGTGGACTAGCTGGCTGGATAAGCCAGGGCTGGGCTAAGCGAGGGACGAGGTATGGCTGGGTAAGCCATGACTAGGACTGAGCGAAGGAAAAAGTATAGGGGTACGACGAATCGTAACACCCCCTAGGTTCTCCGGTCATCGCCAAGATTACCTCCGCCATGCAGCTCGCCCAAGCGGAGTTCAACAAGAAACCCAAGGTTACCCTCCCTGCGGAGTATGAGCAGTTCCGAAAGGTGTTCAAGGAACGACCAATCGGACAACTCCCACCGGAGCGGCCGTATGACCATGAGATTAACCTTAAAGAAGGCTTTGAACCTAAGATCGGCAAGCTATATCCATTATCCCCACAGGAACGCGACGCCACAGAAGCCTTCCTAGAAGAGAACCTCCAGTCCGGTGCTATCTGCCCCTTGAACTCACCCCAAGCATCCCCTTTCTTCTTTGTTCAAAAGAAGGAACTCGACTCCGACGGTAACCCTAAGCTTCGACCCTGCATGGACTACCAGAAGCTTAATGACCAGACAATCCGAGACGCATACTCCCTACCCCGGATCGACGACCTTATCAACAAGGTACAAGATGCTAAGGTCTTCACCAAGTTTGACGTTCGATGGGGTTACAACAACGTCCGAATCAAGGAAGGACATCAATGGAAAGGCGCCTTCCTTACCCACAAGGGCCTCTTCGAACCAATGGTCATGTTCTTTGGAATGACCAACTCCCCCGCCACGTTCCAACGTTTCATGAATGATTTGTTTAGGGACATGATCTCCGAAGGATGGCTCGTCATCTATATGGACGACCTCCTTATCTTTTTCCCTGACAAGCAGCTCCACACAGAACAGACTAAGAGAGTTCTTCAACAGATGGAAGAGCTCGACCTCCACCTTCGCCTGTCCAAGTGTGCCTTTGCCACGGAACAGGTGGACTACCTTGGTATGATCCTCTCTCCCGGGAAGCTCGCCATGGACCCCGTCAAACTTGATGGGATCACCTCCTGGCCCATTCCAACCTCAGTCAAAGAAGTCCGGTCTTTCCTCAGGTTTGCCAACTACTATCGGCAATTCATCCCGGACTACTCCACCATCGCTTGCCCCCTCATAGACCTTACTAAGAAAACCCAACCCTGGCATTGGGACTCACCACAGGAAACTGCGTTCCTTTGCCTAAAGGAACTCTTTCTCTCCAAACCCGTGCTTCGCCTCCCCGATCCCAGTGCACCGTTCGCCATTGCGACCGATGCCTCTGGCGTGGTCACAGGTGGCATTCTTTTACAAACCGACGAAAACAGTGCTTGGCACCCATGCTCCTATCTCTCCCAGTCATTCTCTCCCGCTGAACGTAACTACGACATTCACAACCAAGAACTCCTCGCCATCATCTGTGCCCTAAAATCTTGGCATCACCTCTTGCATGGCTCCTCTACCCCAGTTCAGATCTTCACCAACCACAAAAACCTCACATATTTCCGAGCCCCACAGAACCTCAACCATCGACAAGCCCGCTGGTTATTAGACCTCGCAGACTTTGACTACAAGATGATTCATGTCCCCGGATCTCTCCTTGCTGGTCCAGACACTCTATCTCGCTGCCCGGACTTCCTTGCCCATGCGCCGGACAATACCCAGACAGTCCTACTCCCAGACTCCATCTTCGTCCGCCTCATTGATTCCGCCCTCCGGGATCACATTAAGACTATGTCGAAAGACGACCCCTTATTCCTCCAGACTCTTCAAGCCTTTGATGGCTCCATCCCTACCACCTTTCGCTCCCACCTTAGCGACTGGCAGCTTCATGAAGGCGTCCTGACCTATCAAGGTCGTGTCTACATTCCCCCTGTCGCCGGACTACGTAAGTCCATTTTACAGTGTTGTCACGACCACGAATCTGCTGGTCACCCGGGCTTCCTTAAGACCCGACAGCTCGTTGCGAGCGAGTTCTGGTGGCCTGGTTTGGCCCAGTACGTTCGCAAGTATGTCGAGGGTTGTGCCCTGTGCCAGCAGCACAAGGTCAATACCCACCCCATGACCCCTCCGCTCACCCCTAACAAGTCCACTGCCACTCGCCCCTTTCAGCAGATCTCCTGCGACATGATCACGGATCTCCCCGAGTCCAACAGTTTCACGGCTGTAATAGTCTGGGCCGACTTCGCATCTTTGAAGGGGGCTGTTTTCTGCCCCACCACCAAGTCCGCTACTGCGGAGGATGTTGCCGTCCTCTATTTTAAGAAGGTTTACCCTAGATTCGGCCTCTATGAGAAGATTATCTCTGATCGAGGCCCCCAATTTGCTTCTTGCTTCGCAAAAGAACTTGGTAGGCCTCTCGGATGTTCCCTTGCCTTATCCACTGCGTATCACCCCCAGACTGATGGGAAAACTGAGCGGATCAATCAGGAACTTGAGACTTACTTGCGGATCTTTGCGGGGAACAACCCCACCACGTGGGCTGATCGGCTGATCCATGCCGAATTTGCCCACAATCACTGCCCCCATTCCGTCACCGGTAAATCCCCGTTTTACCTAATGATGGGATATGAACCTACTCTGGTCCCCACCGTCCTCCCACTCACGGATCTCCCTGCCGTGGAAGATCGTATCAAGGAACTCACTGCCGCCCATCAAGAAGCCCTTGCTGCGCATGAACTAGCTAGGCAAGTCATGGCTTCTTGGAACAAAAAGAATTTCACTCCGTTCGAGAAAGGTGACCAAGTCTGGCTCAAGGCCAGAAATTTGAAATGAAACCTGACTCACCCGAAGTTCGCCCTGAAACGTGAAGGACCTTTTACCATTACAAAGGTGCTGTCTCCGATCACGTACCAACTCCGCCTCCCCAAGACATGGAAAATACATCCAGTCTTCCACGCATCTCTCCTGACTCCCTACAAAGAGAACTCCGTCCACGGCCCGAATTTCCTGTCCCCTCTGCCTGACCTTATCGACGGCGAAGAACAATATGAAATCGAAAAGATCGTACAACACCGGGGCTCCGCTGTCAACCGACAATTCCTCATCCACTGGCATGGGTTCACTGCCGCTGACGACACCTGGCTACCCAAACGAGAGTTCAAACATGCACAAGCCATCCTTCGAAGCTATAAGAAGCTTCACCCCAAGGTCTTCCCTCCTTAGAACTCTATGCGCTGGTCTCTATGTGAGAATCACCAACTGAGCTCTACCATACCTCCTATATCTAACAGCATGTCTTACTCCCCATCCACCGAGTCTTTCCTCACCGAGTCCTCCCTCGCCTTCACCGACCCTGCTCTCCCCTCTCTAGAGGGAGTCGACGATTCTTCTCCCCTTGCCCGGGAACTTTCCGTTCCCACCATCCACCCTCCTATGGTCCTCACCGACGACTGCTCCAGTAATTCCGCCACCCCCGGGTGGAACACTACTCCTCTCCCTTGGCCCTCTGTCCTTAATGAGGAAGAGAAACCCAAGACCATCCTTTCTGTCAACATACCACGTTTTGCATACACCCTCCAGTCCGACCCGCTGTCATGCAAATCCGGCCGACTCCTCCAGACCCGCCTCCGTGACTCCCACCTCACAGCTACTATGCAGGCACACCTAGATGTAGATTCCCCCCTCGAATCCTTGTATTTAGCCTTTTTACAGGTCTCGCATCTCGACCCCATTGCCTCTTTCACCTCCGCAAATGCCCAGTCCAAATTCTTCTCCACCCAACTTCGTCTTGTAGCCTGTTGTATCCAATCCTACCTCCTCTCGGCCATGCACCAGCTGGACATGCTGGATTTCATCGCTGACATAGAACGATATTCCCAGGACCTCGCCAAGGCTGGTCTCCTGGCTCCACCCGTTCGACCCTCACTACCCATCGAGACTATTCTCGTCCCCTCACCCGCCAAGCCCGTCGCTCCGATGCCGTCTGCGTCGTCCTCTCCACTGTCTCCCAGTGAGGTACAGCTCATCGATCGCCTCAAGAGGGTCCATCTTATGAACGAAGGTGAGATCAGCCTCTCACCTGACCACCCCCTATACAACGCGTCCTGCTTCCACTGCCACCACCTTGGACACTGGCGCATAGATTGCCCAGAGTACAAGTGCCCGTTCTGTCTATGCATGTGACCGGGACATATCCAGAATCAGTGTCCACTCCGTCGTCGTCCCTGCCCCGCCACCCCATCCTTGTCCTCATCTCACTCCTCTAGTTCCTCTCGCTTGTTGTGAAGGTCGCACCGTCTGCAACCTCGCCCGCTCGCGTCCCGCATCCAGGATGAGCCGGAACTTGATTTTACAGATGACATGTGGGATGACACGGCTTACGCCAACGTCACAGGATCCCCTAACGGGGGCTACATTGACTTGTGAAGTTCCTCAAGTGGCATTGAGGAGTGTAAGAGAGGGGTAATGTTACGACTTGACCTGGCCCCATTCATTTCTTTCTTTTTACCTAGCTTAGTCTCAGCGGATCGCCATCCGCTTCGTCTGGCGCAACTCAGACTCATCTCGCACAGCACGTCGGTAGTTATCCCACGGACCATATCATATGTTTCATTTCCGACTAATGACCCCGCTGTCATTGTCGCTTCGGATCTTTCCGACCGCTTCTTGTTTCATGATAATCTTTGATAGACAGCTGCTTCTGATCAACATTGATCGACAGATCCGCAGCGGATGTGACTCGTTTTGACTCATCCCGAGTCTCTACGATTCCCCAAGTCACATCTCCCTTAGTTCCTCGTTCTCCCACTCTTTCCATGAAGTTCCACAACCTTCCATGGGTAGCGTATATAACCCGTAGTCTCTCCGCTTGTATTCCTTAAGCTAGAGCTACTCAATCTTACCCTTGAGATAACTCCTACGCTCAATCTCCCAAGACAGGGATAAGACTCATCCTCCTTGAACTCATCGTATCCTTCGACACTGAGCATGCTCTTCGTGAGCAGATACCTCGCCTGAAGGTCCTCATCGTACCGTAGCGTCAAGAACGCTGGTACTCCCTAGTCCCAGACCCTCATCTTGAGTCTACGCTCGACCCTACCCGGGCCAAGCGTAACACTACCAATGCCCCACCTGCAACATCTTTGCTCCTGGCCATCCCTCCACTTCTTGTCTCTGGGTTCAATGCCATTACTATCATAACTGGGGACATGCAGCCCACTTTTGCCCCCATAGGAACTATGGCATTTGTTGTCAACCAGGTCATATTGCAGATGAGTGTCCATTTGATCATCTATCCCCCTTGCAACAATTGGCAATCTATGGAGGACCCTCACTCCCTCTGGTCTAATAAGGGAGGGCGCTGGGGATTAGTGATTGAACCTGGGGTTCAATTGTACAGAAGGGGTAATGTTACAATTTTCTTCCTTCATTGTTCTATCTTTCTCTTATCTCTCTGTTCCTCGCTACATACTTGAAGAGGTAATTGCTCTTCTCGTTATTTCTACTTCTTAATGATAACTGGTCCAACCCACCTAATATTCTGTGATCTCTCCTGCTGACCAGTTATCTATGCTTTGGACTTGTCTCTCCTCCATCGCTTCTCTTATAGCAATTAGTGTCCCTAACCCTTCCAGATAGTGAATTCCCTTTTTGTCTCTTGGTCCGTGTGCACTCTCTGTATTCTATTCAAGGTAGCCATCTTGTTCCTGTAAACTCATTCAGAATCTGCACAATACTAGCACATGTTTTGGGTCATCTTTGGTCCTTGAGACAAACCTCATCAACTCTAAAAGATACCTCTTGTTACGTTTTATTCCTTTTTGCCCCTATCTCAGCTTCGGTGCCCATCCCCTGGCCACCTTCTCTTCAACTCCACCCTACTTCCAGACCATGAGTAGATCATCATCGGACCTTTCCTTTGTCCTATGATCCCCTTTCTTTAGGAGATACCCTTGATCGTTGGACTTTGCCTTTCCCATACTTATTGAGAAGATCATCCTTCAACACTCAGACTCCTTCTCCTATAGCTCTCTTGCTGTAGGCCTTTACCTATCTTCATCGTTAGATACCTTTCATCTCTTGATGTTCCCCTTTGCTAACACACCCTGGACTCATACTATGGTTGTACTCCAACCCAACCTAGTATCCTTTAGTTCACTAGTTATCTCTCAGTAGCACGCTCATCTTGTACTTCAATCCCTCTAGTACTTGCATCTCTATACTATGAGTTACTGCGGACCTCGTCTGATCCCAGTCTCAGCCCTTGTCCACCCTTTGCTTCCACAGCAGGGTAGCCCTCTAGTAGCCCCACAGCTAGAGGTCCTTGACGTCATCCAAGCTTCCAACACTCCCAAGTCCGCTCAACTTCTTGAGATAACGCCTAGCCTATGGCAAAGTGTAACAAAAGATCAAGCTTCTCTTGTGTGGACTACCTCCGTTGTAGCTCCATCTCCCACTGTTACAACTTGACCTGGCCCCATTCATTTCTTTTATTTTCTTTGTTAACCAAGCCTCAGCGGATCACCATCTGCTTCGTCTGGCATTACCCAGACCTTTGTCGCATGGCATGTAGGCTCTTATCCCACAGACTACATCATACGTTTCATTTCTGACTAATGACTCCACTGTCATTGTCGCTTTGGGTCGTTCCGACCGCTTCTCTGTTTCATGATAATCTTTGATTGACAGCTGTCTCTGATTGACATTGATTGACAGATCCACAGCGGATATGACTCGCTTTGACTCCTTCCGAGTCCTTATGCTTCCCCAAGTCATGTCTCTTTTGTTTCCTCATTCACCCGCTCGTTCCATAGAGTTCCATGACCTTCTATGGCTCAAGTATATAAACAGTAGTCTTTACGCTTGTACTCCTTAAGCTAGAGCTACTCAATCCTACCTTTGAGATAACTCCTATGCTCGATCTCCCAAGACCGGGATAAGACTCGTCCTCTCTGGACTTATTGTATCCTTTGATGCTGAGCATGCTCTTCATGAGCAGATACCTCGCCCAAAGGTCTTAGTCATACCACAGCGTCAAGAACGCTGGTACTCCATAGTTCCAGACCTTACCCTTGAGTCTATGCTCAACCCTACCCAGGCCAAGCGTAACAAAAGCTCTAGCTTACCACGTCGTGGCTACCATCAAGTAGGCCCTCCTCCTCAGCCTGACTGCCACTGATCTCCACTTTGTGAAGAGCCACAGAACAGCAAACTGCTGAATCCTCAGAATCATCAGACTCAGAAGTCTCTACAGAAGGCTCTGATAACCCCAACCTTGACCTCGAACTATGCTCTCCCTCTGTGGAAGTAGAATCACAAGAACTCTCCAGATTACTGTCTCACCAGCTTTCAGCTGGAGCAGTTATCCCTTGTAGTCCCACCCCACCATCATCGACCCTGATCGCTCAAAGCGGTCGTATATTCCCAGCCACGGCACCAGCTGCCCCCCAGCCCCAGACTCCCACTATGGGAACCAAACCAATGGAAATCCGCCTCGGAGTCCCTGATGACTTTGACAGAAACCTCACGAAAGCAAAGCCTTGGCTACGCTCAGTACAATTGTACCTATCCATCAATGCCAATATTTATAACGATGACGCTAGATGAATCATCTACGTGCTTTCCTTCATGAAGAAAGGTATGGCCTCTACCTGGACTGATACTTTCTGAGAATCCAAGGTCGCAGGCGGAGGCTTCTCTCTTGGGAAGTGGTCTGACTTTGTTGCTGAATTCGAAGGAGTTTTCTCCCATTCAGAATCAGTTACCAACGTGCTCACTTGGCTTGCCACCAAGCGAATGATCCCCAGAAAGAAGGGTGAGTTTTCCCCTTCTTTGGCTAATTACACTGCCCAGTTTAGGTCCAAAGTATCTGCCACAGGAGTAACTGAAGATTCAGTTCTAGTCTCCTATTACTCTGCGGGTATACCCAAAGATCTGATGTTTGATGTTCTCCAGATGGAGAACCCCCCCACTAAAGTTGCTGACTGGTACAAGAAGGTGGCCCTGTTTGACTCCCACCAGCAATGTGCCTGTGGAATAGCCCAGCAACACAAGAAATCCAGTACTCTGTATGTGCCAACTTATTCCAAGAAAGAAGACAAAGACCCTGACACCATGGACGTCAACGCAGTCCATCTTCCCCCTAAACTCACTGAAGCTGAAAGGCAGAAGTGTTTCAAGAAAGGCCGTTGCCTCCGATGCCGCCAAACCGGCCATATGGCAAAAGAGTGTAAGGCCTACAACTCTTCCAAGAACCCCAAGAAGACCCAAAAGGTTAAGAAGGACGACGTTCCTGAGCTAGCTGACTGCGAGGACAATGATGAAGCCGAGTCAGTAGCTAGGATTTCCTTCTCCCGAAAGGATTTTTAGAACGGAGGACCCTCGTCAACGTGGACTCCTCCTAGATGTGCCAATGTACTAGTATCTGAGACTCGCAAATCTATGCAGATCCCAGTTCAACTCATTATACCAATGCACACCCTTAAAGCTGTTGACACCCGTGCCCTGATTGACAGTGGTGCCGATATCTCATGCATAGACTGGGATTTCATGCAGAAGCACAAACTACCCATCACTTGACTTCTGAAATCCATCCCAGTTCGGAATGTTGACCAATCTAGTAACTCCCATGGAGCCATCTGATTCACCTGTACCCTCTACGCCAATACGGAAGGGATCACCCAGAAGGTTCTCTTCCATGTCATGTCCTGTGGAAGTGAGAACGTCATTCTCGGACTTCTGTGGCTCCACTCCACCAACCCAAAGATCGACTGGTTCAAACAGACGATCAACATCCCCAAATCCTGCAACCAGTCCAAGGTTCTCTTCCAGGAACACAACGTCGCTACCTCAGAATATAGCGATCGATTCAAGAGACCCAGTTTTGACTGGACCCCCCTGCACCAAGTCAAAGTCAACTGCATTGACCACACCTGACTCTACGAATATCTTGACGAAGAATCAGAGAGTGAGTTCTGTCAGAGAGCTCACGACCACTACTGCATAGGCTGGATCCAACGGTGTGGGTCATGGTTCTACCCCCTAGGCTCTCCGGTTATTGCCAAGATTACCTCCACCATGCAACTCGCACAGGCGGAGTTCAACAAGAAGCCCAAAGTCACCCTCCCTGCTAAGTATGAGCAGTTCCAAAAGGTGTTCGAAGAATGGCCAATTGGACAACTCCTACCAGAATGGACTTACAACCACAAGATTAACCTTAAAGAAGGCTTCGAACCCAAGATTGGCAAGCTATACCCGCTATCCCCGTGGGAACGCGACACCACAGAAGCCTTCCTAGAAGAGAACCTCCAGTCCGGTGCTATCCGCCCCTCAAATTCCCCCCAAGCATCCCCTTTCTTTTTCGTCCAGAAGAAAGAACTCGACCCCAACAGTAATCCTAAGCTCCAACCCTGCATGGACTATTGGAAGCTCAATGAACAGACTATCTGAGATGCGTACCCCTTACCCCAGATCGACAACCTTATCAACAAGGTGCAAGACGCAAAGGTCTTCACCAAGTTTGATGTCTGATGGGGCTACAATAACGTACAGATCAAAGAAGGACACCAGTGGAAAGGTGCCTTCCTCACTCACAAGGGCCTCTTCGAACCTATGGTCATGTTTTTTGGAATGACCAACTCTCCAGCCACATTCCAACAATTCATGAATGACTCATTCCAAGACATGATCTCTGAAGGGTGGCTTGTCATCTACATGGACGACCTCCTTATTTTCTTCCCAGATGAGCAGCTCCATACCAAACGAACTAAGCGAGTCCTTCAACAAATGGAAGAGCTTGATCTTCACCTCCAACTGTCCAAATGTTCCTTCACCATGGAACAGGTGGACTACCTTGGCATGATCCTCTCCCCAGGTAAGCTTGCCATGGACCCTGTCAAACTTGACAGCATCACCTCCTGGCCAGCCCCAACCTCAGTCAAAGAAGTCTGGTCTTTCCTCGGATTTGCCAACTATTATTGGCAATTCATCCTGGACTATTCTACCATCGCTCGCCCCCTCATAGCCCTCACCAAGAAAACCCAACCTTGGCATTGGGATTCTTCACAAGAAACTGTGTTTCTTCATTTAAAGGTGACAATATCCAACCTTAAAGTCACATAGTTCCAGCACTTCCAAGTTCCACTGTTCCGGAACCACTTCCAAAACTTTCCCGTGCTCTTCTGGACTCAGAAGCACCAGGTTCCAGGAACACTGTTCTGGAACCAGTCCCGAGATTTTTCCCATGCTTTTTCTGACTCGGAAGAGTGGAACCTTCAGAACCATTACAGTTGTATGACTTTCATATCTGCTTAACCTTTTAGACTCTGCTTACAGCATCATTGTCATATCTTCTAGTCTTCTTTTAGACTCATTGCTGGTAACATAATACGAGTGTACCTCTGCCCATAGTATATATACACTTACCCTACTTACTAGTACCTCAGTTGTTTTCGCCCATCTTAGGCAGCGGCTGAGGTGAGTTACTTTTCACTTAGTTTTTCATTCCTAGCTAATGTACTATAGTATTGGGCAACTTCTGCCTTCTCCTAGATTCTGTCAAAAGGAACTCTTCCTCTCCAAACCCGTGCTCTGCCTCCCAGACCCTGCTGCACCATTTGCCATTGCAACCGACGCCTCCAGTGTGGCCACAGGTGGTATTCTCTTGCAGACAGACAAGAACGGTGCCTGGCACCCTTGCTCATATCTATTCCAGTCGTTCTCCCCAGCAGAATGAAACTATGACATCCACGATTGCGAACTTCTTGTGATCATCTGGGCCTTGAAGTCCTGGTGCCACCTCCTGCATGGTTCCCCCACTCCCATTCAGGTCTTCATGGATCATAAGAATCTCACATACTTCCGGGCCCCACAGAACCTCAATCATCAGCAAGCCCGCTGGTTACTAGACCTCGTGGACTTTGACTACAAGATGATCCACGTCCCTGGATCCCTTCTTGCTGGCCCAGATGCCCTGTCCCATCACCCGGACTTCCTTGCCCATATGCCAGACAACACCCAGACTGTCCTCCTACCGGACTCCATCTTTGTCCAGCTCATTGATTCTGCACTCCAGGATCACATCAAGACTACGTCAAAGGACGATCCCCTATTTCTCCAAACGCTTCCAGCCTTTGATAGCACTGTTCCTCCTGCCTTCCACTCCTGCCTTAGCAATTGGCAACTCCACAAAGGCGTGCTGACCTACCAAGGCCGCA
The DNA here is from genome assembly GCA_038093795.1 of Retiboletus fuscus. Lineage (NCBI taxonomy): Eukaryota > Fungi > Basidiomycota > Agaricomycetes > Boletales > Boletaceae > Retiboletus > Retiboletus fuscus. The sequence continues at coordinate 34,833 of JBBPSV010000074.1, forward strand.
TCTATATTCCCCCTGTCAACGGAGTACAGAAGTCCATCCTCCAATGGTGTCATGACCATGAATCTGCCGGTCACCCCAGTTTCCTTAAAACTCGACAGCTCGTTGCAAGTGAGTTCTGGTGGCCTGATTTGGCCCAGTACGTTCACAAGTATGTCGAGGGCTGCACCCTTTGCCAGCAGCACAAGGTCAACACCCATCCCACGACTCCTCCGCTCATGCCCAACAAGTCCACTGCCACCCGCCCCTTTCAGCAGATTTCCTGCGATATGATCATGGATCTCCCCGAGTCCAATGGTTTCATGGCTGTAATAGTCTGGACCGACTTCGCATCTTCGAAGGGGGCTGTTTTCTGCCCTACCACTAAGACCGCCACAGCGGAGGACGTCGCCATCCTCTATTTTAAGAAGGTTTACCCCAGATTCGGTCTCTATGAGAAGATCATCTCAGATTGAGGCCCTCAATTTGCTTCTCGCTTCGCAAAAGAACTCAGTAGGCTTCTCAGATGTTCCCTTGCATTATCCACTGTGTATCACCCCCAGACTGATGGGGAAACCAAGTGGATCAATCAGGAACTCGAAACCTACATGTGGATCTTTGCAGGGAACAACCCCACCACATGGGCTGATCAGCTAATTCACGCCAAATTTGCCCACAACCACTGCCCTCATTCCGTCACCAGTAAATCCCCATTTTACCTAATGATGGGATATGAGCCCACTCCAATCCCAACTGTCCTCCCCCTCACGGACCTTCCCACCATGGAGGATCACATCAAGGAACTCACCGCCGCCCGCCAAGAAGCCCTTGCTGCACACAAACTAGCTAGGCAAGTCATGGCTTCTCGGAACAAGAAGAATTTCACACCATTCGAGAAAGGCAACCAAGTCTGGCTTGAAGCCAGAAATTTGAAATGCAACCTGACTCACCCAAAATTTGCCCTGAAACGAGAGGGACCTTTTACCATTACCAAGGTATTGTCCCCAATCACGTATCAACTCCGCCTCCCCAAGACCTGGAAAATACATCTGGTCTTCCATGCCTTGCTCCTTACCCCCTACAAGGAAAACTCGGTACATGGCCCCAACTTCCCATCACCCCTGCCTGATCTTATCGATGAAGAAAAACAATACGAAATTGAAAAAATCGTACGACACCAGGGCTCCGCTGCCAACCAACAATTCCTTGTCCACTGGCATGGTTTCACCACCGCCAACAACACCTGGCTCCCCAAACAGGAGTTTAAACATGTGCAAGCAGTCCTTTGAAGCTATAAGAAGCTTCACCCCAAGGTCTTCCCTCCTTAGAACTCTATGCACTGGTCTCTACGTGAGAATCACCAACCGAGTCCTACCAACCTTCGATACTTGGTAGCATGTCTTACTCCCCGTCCACCGAGTCTTCCCTCACCAAGTCTTTCTTCGCCAACTCTGCTCTTCCCCCACTCAAGGAAGTTGATGAATCTTCTCCCCTCACCCAGGAACTTTCGGTTCCTACCATTCACCCCCCTATGGTCCTCGCCGATGAGTGTCTCAGCAACACTGCCACTCCCAGCTGGAATATGGCTCCCCTCCCTTGGCCCTCTGTCCTTGATGAGGAGGAGAAACCCAAGACAATTCTCTTAGTCCACATACCCCGCTTTGCATACCCCCTTCAGTCTGACCCACTGTCATGTGAGTCAGGATGCCTCCTTCAAACCCATCTCCAAGATTCCCACTTGGCTGCCACTATGCAGGCCCATCTAGATGTAGATTCTCCCCTTGAATCTTTGTATTTAGCCTTTTTACAGGTCTTGTGTCTCAACCCCATTGCCTCAATTACCTCCGCCAATGCCCAGTCAGAGTTTTTCTCTACCCAGCTCTGTCTCGTAGCCTGCCATATTCGTTCGTACCTCCTGTCAGCCATGCATCAACTAGACATGCTAGATTTCGTCACTGACATAGAACGCTACTCCCAGGACCTCACCAAGGCTGGTCTCCTAGCTCCACCCATTCAACCCCTTCTCCCCATTGAAACCATCATCATTCCCTCGCTGGCCGAGCCTGCCGCTCTGACACCATCTGCGTCGTCCTCCCCATTATCTCCTAGCGAGGTAAACCTCATTGATCGCCTCAAGAGGGTTCATCTCATGAACAAAGGTGAGATCAGCCTCACACCTGACCATCTCATGTACAACGCATCCTGTTTTCATTGTCACTGCCTTGGACACTGGTGCATTGACTGCCCAGAGTACAAGTGTCCGTTCTGTCTCCACATGCGCCCAGGGCATATCCAAAACCAGTGCCCTCTCTGTTGTTGTCCCCACCCCACCACCCCGTCTTCATCCTCCTCTCATTCCTCTAGTTCCTCCCGCTCGTCGTGATGGTCGCACTGCCCACAACCTCACCCACTTGCATCCAGAATTCAAGATGAGCCAGAACTCAACTTTACAGATGATGTGTGGGATGACATGGCCTACGCCAATGTCACTGGTTCCCCCAACGGGGGCTACATCGACCTTTAGCAATCCTCAAGTGGCATTGAGGAGCGTAAGAGGGGGGTAATGTTATGACTTGACCTGGCCCCGTTCATTTCATTTATTTTCTTTGTTAACCAAGCCTCAGTGGATCACCATCCACTTTGTCTGGCATTACCCAGACCTTTGTCACATGGCATGTAGGCTCTTATCCCATGGACTACATCATACGTTTCATTTCTGACTAATGACTCCACTGTCATTGTTGCTTTGGGTTGTTCTGACCACTTCTCTGTTTTATGATAATCTTTGATTAACAGCTGTCTCTGATTGACATTGATCGACAGATCCACAGTGGACATGACTCGCTTTGACTCCTTCCGAGTCCTTATGCTTCCCCAAGTCATGTCTCTTTTGTTTCCTCATTCACCCGCTCGTTCCATAGAGTTCCATGACCTTCTATGGCTCAAGTATATAAACAGTAGTC
>JBBPSV010000075.1:0-37568 GCA_038093795.1 Retiboletus fuscus
AGCACAGCCTTTCTCTTATCTTTCATTTCCATGCTGTGCTTTGCTGTGCGCATTGCCTCTTTCATTTCCGCTATGCTTCTCTTCCTTCCATTCCTGTGCACTGCTGCACATTACACATCATGCTTCTTTTTAATCTCCATCATACAGCCTTATGCCTCATGCTGCCACATACTATAACCATATGTAGTTAGAAACCAAACATGTACATACACTACACCTTGCTATATAAACCCAGAGAACTCGCTGGCTAACACCAGTCTTGTTCTTCTGGAGATTTTCCCAAAGTCTCTACACTAAGAACAATCCTCCACTTCCTATTCGCTCATACACTCTAGCTGTTACAATTTCTTCCTTTATCGTTCTATCTTTCTTCTGTCCCTTTCCTCTTCTTTACACACATGGAGGGGCAATCACTCTTCTCATTACTTTCACTTCTTGATGATAACCGGTCCCACTCATCTCACTTTCTATGATCTCTCTTGTTGAATAGCCCTCTACGTCTTGGACTTATCTCTCCTCCATCACTTCTCTCATAGCAATTAGTGTCCCCAATCTTTCCCTTTCTTGTCCCTTGGTCTGTGCGCAACCTCTCTAGTCTATTTAAAGTAGCTACCTCGCTCCTGTAAAACTCATTCAGAATCTGCACAATATTAGCATATGCTTTTGGGTCACCCTTGGTCCTTGAGACAAACTGTGTCCACTCTAAAGCTATCTCTTCATCAAGCGTGCTTTCCGTGAGCAGATGACTCTGAAGACTTTAGAGCTATCATAGTCAAACCTAGTCAATATGCTATGCATAACAAAAGATTCTGAATCTCCTTCAGTCCCACCTCTCCAGGTGAAGGACTCCCCCTACAGTCACCATGAGCTCATCACAGACACCACTTGACCCAGAGACCTTCAATATCGAGGTTGACCCAAGAGAGAAAACAAACACTTTGGCCCTTCCTTTCCACAACCCATACCAGACCATTGAACTTCCCCAGAGACCTTTGAGAACCAGACAGACATGCACCACCCCTGGAACCAACCCCTTGACCACTGCCACCCAAACCATCGCAACAACCCAAGTCACTGCACCTACCCCTGCTCCGACTACCATGGTCAAAGACATTGAGTTAAAAGCTGCCCTCCCCACCGACTTCTCCAGAAAACCCACAGATGCTTCTAGATGGATCAAGGCTATGAAAGCCTACTTCACTCTAAACCCTACCCTGTACTCCACTGATGAGAGAAAAATCATGACGACCCTCAACAAGATGAGCAAAGGAAGGGGAGCCTCCTTCGCCGAAATGTGGTATGACAAGATGGCAGATCCTAACACCAAACCCGCAGAGAAGACCTTCTCCTACTTCGCCACCAACTTCGAAACTACCTTTTTCCCCTTCAACACCAAGGCCACTGCCCGCTTGGAACTATCCAAGCTAATCCAGAAATCCTTCACACGACCTGATGGAATCAAAGACGATGGTTTCCAACAATACATCACCAATTTCCAGAATCTGGCTTGTAAGACAGGCATCACCAATGACACTTCCCTCATCGACCAATTATCCCTAGGAATTGACCAGAAACTTGCCACCATGATCCTCTCCATGGCAACGATCCCTACTACAATCACAGACTGGATCAACCAAGCCAAAGTCTTCCATGCACAAAAAATGCGCATCTTAGCCCTTCAAGGGGGTCACCCTCAACCTTCCTCCTTCCAGAGAACCCCCTCCCGGGATCCCAATGCCATGGACGTTGATGCAATCACTCTTAGCGAGCTCACCCCAACTGAGCAAGCCAAGTGTATGAGAGAAGGACAATGCTTCCAATGCAGAAAGGTTGGCCACAACTCTGCTGACTGCAAAGGAACCACCCTTCCCCGAAACTCCCCTTGCCCCCAGAGCATTCGAACAAACACTGAATGAACCGCTATAACCCCCATTGCCTCTGCCTCTAAGTCAGACCTGGAAGTCTACATCGACTCCCTCAAGACTTCTGGGAAGGATGATAAGGAAGTCCTCTCCGTTCTAAAGATGTGTTATGAAGAAGAACCCACTGTAGAGATCACCTCCACCCTCCTGGAAAGGGTAAAGACTGCGCAGGATTTTTAAAAGGGAGAGTTGCCCCAACGTCTTCTCTCCCCTCCTCCCATGTACTTGTAGCACCATTGAGCAATCGAACCCTATGCCTCCCTGTTCAACTACAAGGAAAAAATAAAACTGTCAAAACCTCAGCACTCATCAATTCTGGAGCCACTGGAAACTTCCTCGATCTCTGTCTCCTAGAAAAAGACAACTTCACCACAACACCACTCCTAGACCCCATTATCACATACAATGTGGACAGAACCCCCAACCAACAAGGGACTATTACCCAAACCACCTCTGTTCCCTTCTCATCTGGAACCTTCACAGACCAAGAAAACCTGATGATAACCAAACTGGGCCACCCACAAATCATCCTTGGAATGCCCTGGCTTCAAAAGGTTAACCCAACCATTGATTGGAGAAAGTTCTCCATATCCCTACCCCCTACCTCCCCCCATGAAATCGACTACCTCTCTCTCTGGCTGGGAAAAGATGTTGACCAAGAACTTGTGGAACTGGTGACACTTCGATATCCTTCTGAAGAAGACTGGTCTCTTTGTGAGTATCGCCTTCAGAAGGACACTGAAATCAATGAAGCAATCACAACACCTCCTCCCCCCCTTGAGGAACTCCTACTGGACTTCTGCAAGGACTTCATTGACGTCTTCTCTGAACAAACTTACAATGAACTCCCTTCCCACCGAACCTTTGATCATACTATAGAGCTCAAAGACACCTTCATCCCAAAAATCGCCAAGGTCTACCCACTCAACCCATTAGAAAAGGAAGTCTGTAAAGACTTTATTGACGAACACTTGAAAACCAGTTGCATCATCCCCTCTAAATCCCCCTAAGCCTCCCCCTTCTTCTTCGTCCCAAAGAAATCTGATGGGAAGTCTGACCCAAAGAAAGATCTCCATCCCTGTTAGGACTACCGATGGCTCAACAGCCATATGGTTCACAATGCCTATCCACTCCCCCTAATCCCAGAACTTATCAATGATATGAAGGACGCAGATCTCTTTACCAAGTTTGATGTTCGCTGGGGATATAACAACATCCACATTAAGGAAGACGATCAATGGAAGGCCGCCTTCATCACCCCCTTTGGCCTCTTTGAACCCACCGTCATGTTCTTCAGATTCTGCAACGCTCCTGCCACCTTTCAAGCATTCATGAACCACATCTTCGCCGACATGATCGTGAAAGGATGGCTCAAGATCTATATGGATGACATGGGGATTCACACCAAGGGATCTCTTACCCTCCACCATGAACGTACTAGAAGAGTTCTCTCTCATTTAAGGGAACATCACCTATCCCTAAAAATAACCAAATGCTCCTTCGACCACCCTACCATAGAATATCTCGGACTCATCATCGGGCAGGGTCAAGTACAAATGGACCCTTCCAAACTATCCACCTTAGCGGAGTGGAAGCCACCCACTTCAGTCAAAGGAGTCCACTCCTTCCTTGGATTCTCTAACTTCTACCAAAAGTTCATCCCAAATTACTCCAACATCGTCACTCTCCTCACCCTCACCCATAAAGACCAACCCTGGGTTTGGGGACCACTCCAAGACAAATCATTCAAGTCTCTGAAATCCCTGTTCTCCTCAGCCCCAGTCCTCTTCATCCCGGATGTCGCCAAACCTTTCTCCATCATGACTAACACCTCCCTCCTTGCAGCAGGAGCAGTCTTAATGCAGCGAGACACCAACAACAATCTTCACCCCTATGCCTATTTTTCAAAGACCTTTTCTTCCACAGAACAAAATTACGATATCTATGATCATGAACTTCTAGCTGTCATCCTTGCCCTCTCAGAATGGAGACACTACCTTCAAGGAACTCCTCACCCAGTAGACATAATAACCGACCATAAAAACCTCTCCTATATCCGTGATCCTTGCAAACTCTCCCGCTGTCAGGCTCGCTGGTCCCTCTTCCTCCAGGATTTTTACATCAACTGGATCATCACCCCTGGTTCTAAAATGGGACCTGCTGATGCCCTTTCTCGAAGGGACTCTGTGGACACCAGCGATGACAACCTCCATGCATCCATTCTGCCTGAACCAATTGTCATCCAAGCACTCGACCTCACCCTCGCTCGTCACATTCGTAACTCCTCATCCTCTGACCCCTTTGTTCTCAAAGCCCTCTCCGCCCTCGATGAGGGTTCCCCTCTCTTCACCCATGCTTTACTCAATGACTGGGTCTTCGACAATGGTCACCTCTATTTCAAGGGGCACCTCTATGTCCCACCCTCTGCTTGATCCTCCCTTCTTGCCTCCATCCATTCCTCCCCTCTCTCAGGCCATATGGGAATCTTTTGCACCAAACACATCCTTGAACGAGACTTCTGGTGGCCAGGTCTCTCCTTCTTCATCAAAAGCTATATAGATGGGTGTGCGGTATGCCAACAGAACAAGACCAACACCCATCCCACTCACCCCCCCCTCTGTCCTATCCCCACCGCTTCCCCCCTTCCATTCAAACACCTGTCCATTGATCTCATTACAGACTTACCTCCCTCCGACGGATTTGATTCTGTGCTAGTCATGGTCAACTACCTTAGCAAGGGGGTAATTCTCATACCCTGCAACAAAACAATCAATGTGGCTGGTGTTGCCCAACTTTTCTTTGACAATGTATTCAAATGCTTTGGTCTCCATGACTCTCTTGTCTCTGATAGAGGCCCTCAATTCGCCTCTGCCTTCGCCAGAGAACTCACCAGAATCCTTAAATATGATGTCAAACTATCCACAGCTTACCATCCCCAAACCGATGGGCAAACCGAACGAACCAATCAAGAACTCAAAACCTACCTCTGCATCTTCTGCTCCAACAATCCCACGACCTGGTCCTCTTATCTTACCGCCACTGAATTCCACCACAACTCAGCCCCCCACTCCACCACTAAGAAATCCCTGTTCACCCTACTCTATGGTTACAAACCTCGTGCCTACCCCTCCTTGGGAAAAACCTTCCTTCCCGCCTTAGAAAATCGTCTTGAATCCCTGGATTTTGCCAGGAAAGAGGCCCTTGCTGCCCACCAATCTGCCCAAAGAGCCCTAGCCTCCAAACGACCAGGGACACTTCCTTCATGGAAAGTCAGAGATAAGATATGGCTGGAAACCACCCACCTTAGACTAAAGTATCCCTCTAGGAAATTAGCTCCCAGACGCTTGGGCCCCTTCGAGATCTCCAAGATACTCTCTCCTTTAGTATACTCTCTCCGCCTTCCCTCCACTTGGAAGATCCATAACATCTTCCATACTTCCCTCTTATCCCCCTATTGCACAACAGAGGTACATGGTCCAGCCTTCCAATCCCCACCCCCAGACCTCATTAACCAAGAAGAGGAATATGAAGTGGAAGCCATCATCACCCATAAAGGCCCTAGCAACCGACAAAAGTACCTGACCGCCTGGAAAGGATACCCTTCCTCAGAAAATACCTGGGAACCTGAATCCAATCTCCGCCATGCCAATAAAATCCTCTCTAGATACAAGTCCCTCCATCGCCTCTAACTCCCCACACCTCCTCTCGTGAGCATGCTCTCCATGAGCAGATTCCTCCCAGAGCAAGGTGTATCCCATCTACATGCAGTTTTACAATGAAATTCTACCCATCGCCTTACTATTCCTCTTCATCATTCTCTGGTTCCTCGCTCTGTTCCTCACCCAGATACTCTCTTCCAAATAGCAAATGCCATTTCAGCTCTGCCCTCCCCCTCATAACATCCCATACATAATCTTCGCCACCCTCGTTGTGGTGATCTGGGCCATTGTCATAGCCTACTTCCTTTCTGATTACCACCGTCGTCCTTGCCTCCACCTCCTCTCCACCCCATTTTGATCATGTCTGCTTCCCCATCCCCATCTGACTCCTCTCCCCTCTGCAACCGGTCAGTCAGACCCTCCTTATTACCAATCTACTATGCAGACCTCCTCTATGCCTCGGTCCTCGAAAACCCTATCCTGACCCTCCTCATCGAAAACGACCCTTTATATCAACTAGATGAAATCAGCCAGAACCTCGTTCGTCTGTTCCATGGAGTACTCCGCGCTCAACAATTAGAACGAACTCACCATGACATACCCCTTCATCTAGTCCTGGGAGAACTCCCTACCTATGTATTAACCACCCTACACCTCCATGGCTTTGGAGTCTTCGTTGAAGCCATAGCCCTAGTTCACATCTTCCCCACATTCCACAACATATTTCTTATCATGTCTCAGGACCAAAGGGACACGTACTTACTGAATTCCATCTCTCCTTCTCATAACCCATCACCCCCCCCTCTTCCTATCAACACCCCCTCATCATTAGCCTCTCGACTCTCCTCCCCCTCAACCACCCCTACTGTGGTTGCCTTTGAAGATGAAGAAGACACTCTCTCTTTCTCCTCTGAGGAAAGCACCATTCCTATCCCACGTGACGCTCCCTGCTATATCAATCTACCCAATGGACATCAAGCCCTATCCTCTCCTTTTCATGCCCTTCCTAGAGCCCCAGCCCTGGCTCGCCTGCCTGCCACTCCCGCAACTCAGTGCTTCTATTGCAATACGTTGGGTCACTACCTTGAGGACTGTGCAAACTACCAATGCCCCACCTGCAGAACCTCTGCTCCAGGTCACCCCTCTACTTCTTGTTTGTGGAACCAATGCAATTACTGCCATAACTGGGGACATGCAGCCCACTTTTGCTCCCATAGAAACTGTGGCATTTGTCGTCAACTGGATCATATCACTGATGAGTGTCCATTTGATCATCTATCCCCCTCACAACAGCTGGCAACATACAGAGGTCCCTCACTCCCTCCGGTCTAACTGATGGACTAGTTGAGGATTAGTGATTGAACCTGGGGTTCAATTGTATAGAGGGGGTAATGTTACAATTTTCTTCCTTTATCATTCTATCTTTCTTCTGTCCCTTTCCTCTTCTTTACGCACATGGAGGGGCAATCACTCTTCTCGTTACTTTCACTTCTTGATGATAACCGGTCCCACTCATCTCACTTTCTATGATCTCTCTTGTTGAATAGCCCTCTATGTCTTGGACTTATCTCTCCTCCATCGCTTCTCTCATAGCGATTAGTGTCCCCAATCTTTCCCTTTCTTGTCCCTTGGTCTGTGCGCAACCTCTCTAGTCTATTTAAAGTAGCTACCTTGCTCCTGTAAAACTCATTCAGAATCTGCACAATATTAGCATATGCTTTTGGGTCACCCTTGGTCCTTGAGACAAACCACGTCCACTCTAAAGCTATCTCTTCATCGAGCATGCTCTCCATGAGCAGATCCCTCTGAAGACTTTAGAGCTATCATAGTCAAACCTAGTCAATACGCTACGCGTAACACTAGCAAAGTATAAACACTACTACAAAGTTACTTGTGACTTAGTCTACTCCTCATGAAGACTGCTCAGAGCTAGACGCTTTGGGTTGTTTCACCTTCCAAAGGTTCATGAACAACTCCTTCCAGGACCTCATTGCAGAAGGATGGCTGGTCATTTATATGGACGACCTCCTCATCTTTTCCCCAGACCAGAAAACCCATACAGAGCAGATCCATTGTGTCCTTCAATGAATGGAAGAACTCCACCTCCACCTCAAATCTGAGAAATATTTCATTGATAGGGATGAGGTTGAGTGTTTGGGAATGATCATCTGTCCAGACAAAATTGCCATGGACCCCACCAAGCTAGATGGTATTGCCCACTGGCCTACCCCTGCTTCCATAAAAGATGTCCAGTCTTTCCTAGGGTTTGCCAACTTTTACTGATGGTTTATCCCAGACTATTCCACCATTGCCCAACCACTGATCGACCTCACCAAGAAATCCACCACTTGGTCTTGGGATAATTCCTGTCAATCTGCATTTAATCTCCTCAAGGAACAGTTCACATTGAAACCAGTCCTCCGGGTCCCTGACCTTTCTGCCCCCTTCACTATTGCTACTGATGCCTCCCTTTATGTGTTCAGGGGGATTCTCCTCCAAACTGACGGTAATGGAGAATGGCACCCTTGTTCATACCTCTCTCAGAGCTTTGACTTGACCCAATGAAATTATGATATCCATGACTGGGAACTCCTTGCAGTGCTTTGGATGCTCAAGGCCTGGTCCCACTATCTATGAGGGTCCCCACACCAGGTTCAAGTGTTTACTGATTACAAGAACCTCACCTACTTTTGGGAGCCCCATATCCTAAACTGGCAACAAGCCTGCTGGTTGCTGGACTTGGTTGACTTTGACCTCAAACTGATCCATGTGCCTGGATCAAAACTCACCACTCCTGATGTTCTTTCTCACTGACCTGACCATTTCCCAACCAACGCACAGGACAATGCCCTTGTCACCCTACTCCCACCATCTCTCTTTGTCAATGTCATTGACTTGGCACTTTCCTCCAAAATTTGCTCTGTCACTGCTGCCAACCCATTTGCCCTGACTTCCCTCCAAGCAGTTGACAAGAACATACCATTGGCATTCCACTCCCAACTCTCTGATTGGCAGAATCACAAAGGAGTGCTCATATACCAAGACCAGATATATGTACCCCTAGAAGGAGACCTCAGAAGGGAGATCCTGCAATGATGCCATGACCATGAGACAGCTGGACACCTAGGGTACCTCAAAACCTGCCAGCTGGTTATGGCAGAATTCTGGTGGCCCAGTCTAGTGTCTTTCATCCGAAACTATGTGGATGGATGCACTGTTTGTCAACAATGCAAGGCAAACACTCATCCCACTGTTCCTCCTCTGACCCCCATCTTCATGTCTGCGTCTCACCCTTTCCAAGATATCTCTGTTGATTTGATCACTGATTTGCCCCTCTCAGATGGCAAGGATTCTATAGTTGTCTGGGTGGATCATGCTTTTAAAGGGGCAATATTCTGCCCAACCAACAAGACTGCTTCTGCAGCAGATGTGGCCTCCCTCTATTTCCATAAAGTTTACTGACATTTTGGCCTCTTCAACCGAGTCATCTCTAATAGGGGTCCCCAATTTGCTTTTGCATTCACTAAGGAGATGGGACAGATTCTAAATTACAACCTCCATCTATCCACAACATACCACCCTCAAATCAATGGACAGATGGAACACACAAACCAGGAACTTGAAACCTACCTACAGATATTCTGTGGGAACAATCCCACCTCCTGGACAGAGCTCCTGATCTTTGCAGAATTTGCACATAACCACCACCCTCACTCCGTCACCAACCAATCCCCATTCTACCTCCAGATGGGCTATGAGCTAAAAGCCCTTCCCTCAGTCCTCACCTCCTCACACCTCCCTGCAGTCAAACTCCATCTCTCCTAACTTACCAAGGCTAGGGATGAGGCCCTCACAGCCCACGAACTCACTAAAGCAGTGATGGCTTCCCAAACTTGGCAAAAATTTAAACTCTTTGCCCTAGGAGACAAGGTTTGGCTAGAAGCTAAGAACCTCTGTCACCTTCAAAAAGACCCCAAATTTCTCCCACATTGTGAAGGACCATTTGAAATTGTCAAGGTTCTTTCCCCCCTTTCCTACTGCTTATGCCTCTCTAAAACCTGGAGAATCCACCCTGTTTTCCACACCTCCCTTCTTTCTCCTGCCAAGGAGACCTTGGTTTATGGTCCCAACTTCCCACAACCCCCTTCTGACTACATTGGCCTGGAAGAAGAATACCTCATGGACTGCATCCTCTATCACCAGGGCCTCCCTTCCCATAGGTGGTTCCTGATCCAATGGAAAGGATACTCAGCTGAGGAAGATTCTTGGGAACCTGAGTGGAATCTTAAAAATTCCAGACTCCTTCCAGACACTTATAAGAAGCATCATTCCAAGGACTTTCCCTCCTAACCCCCATCCTTCACAATATACTATGCCCTGCTCAGATGTCCCTGAAATCATCCTTTCCATCCCTCCCTGCACCCCTGCTCCACTACCTTCTGGATCTTCTTACAATCCTGTGCTTGACTCTGCTTCTTCTCTCACTCTCTCAGATGGTCCTGACAACAGAACTATCCCCAGCCCAGCTCCTCACTCTTGCCTTCCTCATCCTCCTTCTTTGTCTTCTGTCATCTCAGATATTTATTCTTCTGATTCTTCATATGCTATGCCTTCTTCCATCTTAACCCCCCACTCCATGATCAATGATGACACATTGTCCCCTGCTTCACATATCACTACCCCTGGATGGGGTAGCCACCCAGCTATCACCATTCCCAAGCTTGTCGAATCCCCCATGCACCTTGCTGCCTACTTTGGCACCATCGAATCCATTGACCTCCCCAAGCATGCTCATCAGGTGTGTCCCGACCTCCCATCTGATATTCAATCCCAGACCCTCCTCTGCTTCATTTGAGACCCTAGATACACTGTCCCTATTGGTGCCCATCTTGACTATGATTCTGCCCTCCACTCCCTTTACCTTGCCACACTCCAGGTCACATGTCTCTCTGTGGTTGTGCAGAGCCCCTCTGCAGACACCCATGCTGCCATCTGGGACCACACCATCTCCCACATTCAAATGGAGATGGAGACTAACCTCATCCTTGCATTCTACCAACTCGACATGCTAGAATTCATGGAGGACCTAGACCATTACCTCCAGAACCTCGCCCACTATACCCACCTCAGTTCCACCTCTGCATCTACCCCCTCAGCATCCTCCACTTCCCTCAACTCTGAGGAACTTGATATCATGGAACACATCAAGGCGTGTTGGACTGGAAACTTTGGCAACACCCCCCTCCTATCCTTGCACCCTCACTTTCACGAGGCCTGCTTCCAATGCCATCACCTCGGTCATCAGCATGTCCAGTGTGGGGCATACCAGTGCCTGCTTTGCCTCCATTTCCGTCCCAGCCACAATCAGTGACAGTACCCTCTGTGCCATGCTCCTCCACTGCCCTCGCTCTCTTCCTCTCCCACATCCTCTCATTCATTGCATTCCTCCTTGCCCCACTGCTCATACCATGGGCCCCACCACTCCCACAGCACTTGGCACATGGTCCCCAGCTGCCCTCACCACTGCTCCCACTCTCCTGACTTGGACCAGGGAGTGGACAATGACATCTGGGACGACATGGCTTTCACCAATGTGACCGGTTCCCCTGCCATGGGCTCCTGTGATTTGTAATCATCTGTGACAGTGTCTTGACCCTTGTGGGGGGGTAATGTTACATTTTCTTTTCCTTTTTACACCATAATACATGCTTTTCACTCTTGCCTTACTCCTACTTGTCTTGCCGTTCGAGCCCTGCCTGACGACACCTTTTTACCTTTGTATTACTCATATGTTCCCTGATCTTCCACCAACTTCAATGCCATGTCAACCTTTGTATTACTCATATATTCTTCGATGTTCCATCAACTTCGATGTCATGTCAACGCTGACTCATAAGAGTTCCTCAGTGTTCTCCTGTATTCCTTTTGCTTATCTCATGCTTCACCAGGCTCTACTATTTAAACCATAGCACTCTTGCCTGTAACACCAAGCTTGATCTTACTCAATCTACAAGTTACTATGGACTTCACCTGACCCCAGTCTCAGTCCCCTTGCCCACCCATTGCTTCTAAAGCAGGGTAGCCTTCTAGTAGCACCATGGCTAGAAGTCCTTGACATTATCCAAGCTTCCAACACCACTAGTCCACTTGACTCCTTGAGTTCACACCAAGCCCACAGCAAAGCATAACAGTTAGGTGATCCACTAGGTTTAAGTCAGGGCAAATGTGGAACATATAAATTGTGGCAAGCAAAGCAAGGGAATTTTTAACTCCCTCCAACCACTACCATCTTCTGTTTTTACCTTCCTAGCCATGGATTCAGCACCTGCATCAACCCGTTGTAGAGACTTGTACATCTCTAGTATTGTATTCCATCATTTCACCACATTCTACAGACTGTTCATCATCATGTACACTCCATCTGATCATCATTCACTTAGTCCAGTCTGTCCTTCCTCACCTGGTCTTCTAGTCCTTGGTTAGTCCCATCCAGTCTATTAGTCCATTAGTCTTGATCTTTGTTGGTCATCTTTCATATCATTGACAAGTAGCTATTTTTACTCCTTTCATTTGTTGTCATCATTTATCACTACTGTTTATTATTGCCTTTGCTTTGTTTTATAGTTAGAGTTTATGTTCCTTGCTCTTGACAGTCCTGGGAAATGTCCAGACTATAAAGTCTTGTACCTTTGGTTTAAAACATATTTTTTGCCATCTTTTGTGATCTTTTGACTTTGGAGGATCAAAGGATCCTTTCCACACACACACATACCCATCACTGTCATTGTCTCTGTTGCCTTCCATGTCGCTCTCTCATCAGAATCACATGTCTGAACTATCATACCCACCATTGGACTACCATTCTCTACCACCGGACTATCATTTTCTTCACTGGACACCTGTCCAGAGTACCCTCCATCTTGGACCTTTCCTTCTGGCACTTCACCTCCACCTTGAACCCTCTTTGGGGATGAACCCATCACACCCCTCACCTTTTTATACTACCTGGTCTTCTCCATAGGAGCCAGGTTTGTTGTTCTTCACCATCATACACAGCCTGGAAATTCAGATAAGCATCCTGCAAAAATCCTTTTTGAAACAGATGTGATTCAGAAAATACATACCAGGGAAGAAAAGGTGGCTGATGACAAATACCTCATAGAAGCAAAGGCTGCACAACAGAAGGCTGCATAGGAAGGAGTCCAACATCTGGCATTGATGGAGATGGAGGCAGAGGCCAAAGCAAGTGAGGTAATAATGAAGGTAGACTCTCCACCTTGTCCTCATCCTCACACTTGGGCTCCCACCTCCAAGAGTGGTAAGGGAATGAGGGATGCTGGTGGTAGTGGTAAGGGTGTCAGGTCTGCAGTAGAAGGCTCTGGTAGTCACAGTAATAGGGTGGATTCAGTGAGTAACATGCTGCTTTTACAAGGCAGCTTACCTTAAAGAGAACTAGGCTGCACCCAGCACCACTCCAGCACTGGCAGCTGCCTCATGGTCACTCAAAAAAGCAATCAATGCCTGCAAAGAAGAACTAGGTGAGTGTGTACACATACTTGACCTGTGTATTTGATGTGATGGCAGGGTTCTAATGTGGTGTTGTCACTTAGGTGCCACCACCAAGTAAGTGCTTCAAGTTACTCTCCTTCCACCACAATGTTGGCACTCACTAAGTTGGTTCTGTTCTTTCTCAACCTTGCCATTGAATGTAGATACAAAAATTTATCATTCAACAGTCACATCAAGGACTGGATAGTAAATGTAACCAAGGAGAAAAAATCCACTGGAGCCACTTCTGGCAGCATCAGTGTGCCACCCAGTAATGATACTTCCAGTTCACTAATTACTAGTATTACACATAACAAACACAGCAGTCAGAAGCATTCCAACCTCACTCTCTCACCTCTATTTTCTGACAATCAAGCAGATGACTTAGAAATCTCTGGTGACAAGGTTGATGAGATGAATGAGAAACTGGCATCCTTCAAGCATGCAAAAACTCTGAGCACAAAGGTGGGTCAGGTTGTCTACTAACACTATTGTACTATGCTAACTTCTATCAATGTGCTAGATCTGGGGACTAGTTCAGCCAGAAGATATAGATGATCAAATTATCAGTAATGATTCCCCATCATCCAGTTTCCTGACAATATGGAAGGTATTGAAGACAATTCCTGTGTTCAACTTGAAGCTGTCAAGTTCAAGCCAGTTATCAAGTTATCTGCTCTCAAGTGTAAGCTGGTAGTTCAGGTTGTCCCTGATAGTGAGCCAAGTAGTCTGGGAGGCATGGAAGACAATGTACTACTAGCTATGCCCCCCTCACCAGTTATCCCTTCAGCTCTCAAATGCAAGCTCACCTCACTTCCCTCTGTACCTGACAGTGAACCAGGTACACCTCCTGGTGACAAGGTCACAAGCAATGACTCAGACCCACAGGCAGAAGAAAATACTGATACCAATATACATTGAACTACGTCAATGGTAAGTTGATATGACTACTAGGGCAGTGCATGCTACTGACTTCTAATACTATCAAACCTACATGTAGATGTCTGTAGGTGCCAGTGTCAAGTCTTGAATGAAGGTCTCCAGCCCACCTCCATGAAAGAAGATGAAGTCTGAAGACAGTCTCTCAGTCATGTCATCCCTCACCAACTCCACAAGTCATATGGGACAAACCTAGGACCATTGCTGTGGTCTGGATGGTTATCTCCTTGATGTCATCAAGAAGCAATACAATAATAAGGACCTACCAGTTCTAATTGATCACCACTGGTCTAAGGCCTTCATCTCAACTGCCACCCTGTGGTGTAGTATGTAACCCAATGTGTGGAATGTGCCTGACAGACGGTTGGCAAGTGCCTTATAGGAAATTTTTGACATTGTGTACCCCGACATCAAATATCATGTGACATCCACAGACTCCATTTGCTCAGTGGTAAGTATTTAACTTTCAAAAACATGCCAGCTCACTGACCTTTGTAGACCCATCAATGACTTAGCAAGTGGCAGAGTGGCTTCAGCTCAACTGCTCTTGCCATGATGATCAATTTTTTTTCAAATATTGAGGATGACATGCAGATACCAGGTGCTGATGTGGCAAGGCAATTGCTGGACAAGTACTGCTTCTTGTGGGAAGAGCCAGGAAAATTGGAGCCAGAAGGTCTATATCATTCATCTTTCATTATCAAATTGATTGTGTCAACTCATATGAGTGACATTGCATCATATGTCAACATACCTGGATGGGACATGAGAGCTATGGCTGCCAGTAATGGTGGTGGAGGTGTCATTGCTTTAGCAGTGGCAGTGGTATGTTTGGCATCATTTTATTCCTCTAGTACTCACAATACAAATTTCAACTAATTGGAGCATGCAGTGACCTTGATTGCAGAGGGAATGATCAGCATTGAACAGGTGTTGCAGGAAATGGTGGCCAGTACAGACAAGAAAATGAAGATCAAGTTACCAAGAGTTCTTAACAAGCAGCCAGGTCAGGAGATGTCAGCACCTTTTCAGTTCTCGTCCACCAACTGGAATTCCAACACAGAGGCATATAAGGAGTCTGTACATAAGCAAGGACAAGGATTGGTAAAAGAGATCTTTGCAGCAGCACACTCTCACAGGCATGCTAGGAATAGGAATGGTGGCAATAGTGGGACTAGAGTACGAAATCCCTGCACGATACTTTGTAAGATTTTATTTTATCTTGTCAATTATGCTAACCAGCTTCTTCTTTTAGGATTGTCTTTGATTCTTACTCTCAGGCTGGTCCAAGTCCATATTCACCTTAGGCCATGCTCATCATCTCATCTTCACATTCACTGTATTTGTCTTATCCCTGCATTCATTATACCTTGTAGCCATGCTTGTTATGCTTGCCATTGTCTGGTTTTCTCAATTTGCTGTCTGTATATGCATCATGCTTATTCTACTTTTCTTCCTTACTTACTCACTTAATAATGCTTTTTCTGCTTGTATATACAAAAATTGGATCATGCTTTTGCTGCTTTCTTCATACTTGTGGGGTCTGGAAAAGCATGAAGTAAGCAAAATAAGTTACAGACCCTCCTTGTAGCATGCTTTTCTGCTGCATTCTTAATTTATACTTAGTTAGCAAAAAGGATGAATAAGTGTAAATAAGCAGCACTCTATTTTCCTGATGCTCATGTTGAGCATGTCCTTCAAGAAACTGGCCATGAGGGTTCACAGGATGCCCCACCCCTCAGCAAGGTCCATTTCCCATATGACCCAACTGGTGAGATTGTGCCCATATTGACCTTGCTTCATCCCTCAATGTAGGTATTTTCTCTGCAAGTTGCACAAAGCACCACAGAGGCATTGACTCGAAGCAGTCATCTCTGCTATGCATTACATAGTCACCCATAATGTCGCTATGCTGGAGACCATGCACCTCAACTGTAACATAACACATGTTGGCATCATCATCTGCATTGTGCTTTTTGAGCCATCTCATGTAAGCATTGACTGCATCCCAGCTAAGACTGATGAAGGAATGGGACTTGTAGTGGTTGCCACCACCTACCAAGTAACTCATGACTTGTTGGTGAGACATTTCCTGTCAACCCATGAGGGTGTTGATGGACTTCACAAACAGGCTCTTCTCCCTCACCCTCAGATCATCTTCACTGGCACTCTGAGACAAGTTCTTCTGAAGAGCATAACAGATTGCATCCAGGCCTGCATGCACACTGAGACTACTTTTTGTGATGTAATCAGTAACATAGAACACAAGGGCCTTCACTGCAGGCCCTGAACTAATATACTTGATGTCTATGTTGCACTGAAGCAAAAAGATAACAAGGTCATTGTAGTTATTGATCCTTGGATGTAAATGTCACAAGAGAACAGGCAATGAGGTTGGATTGATTGTGGTATCAGGTTGTGTTGAACCATCTATATGCATGCAGCAATGTGCATTGTTGCATGGTTCACTGTGATGCAGGTGCTTCCAACAGGTTTCTGTATGTTCATGCCAATTGCAGAAGCTTGCCAGTTCGTCAACCAATATGTTGTATTGTACATGAAATTTGTTAGCTGTCATTTCAGAAATCTGTGGCTGTAGTACAATCTGAGGGTCTAAGTCACCCTCAGCAACCACTGGCTGTTTGCCAATTTCATGTGCAGCAAGAACATGGGTTTGTCCCAGTAGTTCACATTTAATCATATCCTCCAGCCATGTCATGACTGCAGATCAAAAGGTTTCACTGGCCTACATTTGGCCCTGCAATAGCTGAGGATTTGGTTTGCCCCTTATTCATACCAAAAGATGAACATGCAGCATCCCTCAACCCTGTGCCTCCACCATCCCATAGAAAGCCTTGTACTCACCAAACATGTTAAGACTGAGTCAGAGGGTTGAAGTTAGACTGGTCTGAGCTTCCTCTGAAGACCAATCTAGGTCTGGACTTCCTAATTCAGAAGTCCGAGATTTTGGACTTGAAGGGACTTGGCTTCAGCAACTTGGGTTGGAGCACTGCACCCTTGCCATGGTCTTGGGTCCCAGTATTTCAGAGGGTTGAAGTTTGAAGTGGATTCTTAACATCATAAACAACATCAAGGCAAGAGGGTTCAGAGAGTGGATCAGAGGTGAATAATCTAAGTCAATATTTGGACTGAAGAATACATGTGTATCTACAAGATTTATATACAAAGAAAAGGAACAGCATTAGTATCAGATTTGTAAGTAGTTCGGAAGTCTGGAT
The DNA here is from genome assembly GCA_038093795.1 of Retiboletus fuscus. NCBI lineage: Eukaryota > Fungi > Basidiomycota > Agaricomycetes > Boletales > Boletaceae > Retiboletus > Retiboletus fuscus. The sequence continues at coordinate 17,308 of JBBPSV010000075.1, forward strand.
GTTTGAAGACCGGAGCTGTGTTTGTAAGCGAGACACAGGTTCAGACAAGAATGTAAAGCAGGACTAATACTAAAGGAGATGGAATGATGTCATAAGTAAAATGTAACATAGTTTGGAAGTCTGAATGGAAGTCCAAGTGAAGCAGACTATTGGACTAGCATCAAATAGGTTTGGATAAGGTCAGATATGGGATATGACAGTATCCCCCCCTTAGGCCTGAGCCCATGAAGGCCTATAGGAAGATCAGGACAGCAGTGTTGAAAACAAGGAGTCCAGATGGAATGTACTGTCTAAACTACCAAATACCACTCCAAGCACTTAGGAGTGCATTCTGAGTGAAATAACTTTGGAGTTGTTGACTTTAGGCTCGGAGTTGGTCCAAATAGGTTTGGAGTTGGTCCTAATACAGTCTGAAAGTTTGGATTCATGAAAACAGGTCAGAGTTCATGATTTTCAGCTTGGAGATATCAACATTAGGCTCAGAGGGAGTCCCAATTGGTTCAGAGTGAATCCTAGTGCAATCTGAAAGGTTGGAATTTATGATTTGAAGCTCAGAGATGCATCCAAGAGACATGAGGTGTGATGTACAGAGGTTGGCAAAGAGTTTGGAGGGGTGATGAATTGGTCTTGCATCGCCTATCAAGGCAAAATGCTTGAGGACTGAAGTTCAGATGGGGTCAAAAAAGAGTCAGAGGGCACAAAAATGTACTTGGACTAGAATTTTATGTGCAAAGAGTAGGTTTGAAAGGGTGGACTAAGTGCAGACTGAGGCGCTATCCCCCCCTTAGTGAAATGTCCCAGCATTGGGCTGAGGACAAGGACAGAGGACAGAGGATTGGGCCATTGAGGCCAAAACAGAGAGGATCAGGTGAATATCAGTGGATCAGGGGTCAGAATGCAGGTTGGAGAACAGAAGTCCGAAGACTGGCACAGAGCTTGGAGGAGTCAGCATGCATGTCTGAGTGAACAGAATATGGTACTGCCCAAAACCCAATTGATCAACAGATCATCATAGGGTGGGTCAGTGATTTCTAAGGACAAGGGGACAGGGGCATCCAACAGAGATGACATAGAAATGTTGACAGAGTGATCACTGAAAGGAAGTTGGGGAGTTGGAGGGGTTTGGAAAGCTGAAAAAAAAAAGGATTGGACACATTTGGCTTGGAGTTGTCTGAGTATGAGAGTACAGATAATGTGAGTCTATACACATGCAGAAACAGAGGGGTTTCTACTGGGTATCCTCTGAGTTGGAGGACTCTGGCATAAAGTCCTGTTACGATCAGTACTCTACAACATCCCAATCCTAAATGGATTTTTGCTAAGTCCTCTTATCTTATCTTATCCTTCTATCGCACCAACGGATGCTCATGCACCATCTAATCATGGACACTTTTGTTTACCTTTGTTTACCTTTTTATAGAGTTTACTTTCTCTCAAAGTAGCACCATTCAGCAAGCACAGCCTTTTGCTTCCTTTTCATTTCCATGCTGTGCTTTGCTGTGCACATTGCCTATTTCATTTCCGCTATGCTTCTCTTCCATTTCATACCTGTGCTCTGCTGTGCATCACACATCATGCTTCTTTCTTAATCTCCATCTCATAGCCTTATGCCTCATGTTACCACATCATATGATCATATGTAGTTAGTCACCAAACATGTACATACAAAACCTATGATATATAAACCCAGAGAACTTGCTGGCTAACACCAGTCTTGTTCCTCTGGAGAGTTCCCCTACAACAGTAGTGGGTGCCCCAGTGACAACAAGGGTTGAGGACAACAGTCCAATAAACCTAAACTCATGAACTTGTACTCAGACCTCAGGCAAGTCCTTGAACTGCACTTGGCCAGACAATCCTGGCATATGACGGAGCTATGTGCTCACCATTCCATGTTCCTCAATGAGCTCATGTTTATCGCTCATCTTCCATTATGTTATCCTTGAGATGCCATGTGCTCTCATCTTTACGCTAGGCAAATGTGCCTATCCCTCACAAGCCCCTTGACCAGACAAGGTTATGTAATGCTCACCTGTGGCTGCACCACTTGTATTCCTTTCATGAAGTATGTTTACGATTATGCTAGCATGGACTTACAATAAGCCCCTGCTGCTACGATACTTACAACATCACATGATTGCCTGTGCAACATTTGCATTCACTATGATACCATGTTTACCAGGTTGTAGAAACACCATATGTTATGGTTACATAAGCTCTCATGTAGTACTAGCACATTACAGTGTTACGACGGTAGTAGATTACGATAGCAACAGCTAGTCTATTAGTTACTACAATACATCTTGGAGATTTCCCCAAAGTCTCTACACTAAGAGCAAAGCTCCCTGTTCCACTTTACTCATACACTTTAGCTAAGCATAAAAGCTACTATGAAGTTACTTGCGACCTAGTCTACCCTTCATGACGACTGCTCAGTGCTAGACACATTGGATTGTTTCAAGTCTGAAGTGATGGCATTGGTTGTGTGAGCAGCTAACTTGGCACAGTCCTTGGCATGATGTCCAGTGAGGCCACAGAACATGCAAAGGTTATGGTCAAAGTGTTGTTGGCACTCAGACATGGTGAGTTTGCCATCTTCTCCCAGTGGAGATGGATTAGGGGTCAGAGTAGAGGTGTCAGAGTCAGATTCAGGGGAGTTGGGGAGTAGACCAGGGATGAATGAGTCAGACATAGGGGTTCAGATAGGGGGCAGATGGGTGGATTCGGAGTTCCTGGGTTATCAGAGGAGTTCAGACTTGCATTCCCAGTAATGTGCATCAATGGTCTGAGCGAGAGTTCAGAGTCCTGAAAGGGTGGAGGGTTTTCTGATATGTGATATCTCATCTTTGATGTGGTCAGGAAGTCCATTGTAGAAATGTTACCAGAGGACACCATCTCCATAGCCATGGACTTGGGAAGCGATCCGATTGAACTCAATGACATAGTGATTGAGTCACTGAGTTTCCTCCATGGTTAGGAGATCAAGCTGATACTCAGCATCTCCAACAGGGTCATGGGGTCTGAAATTGGTTTGGAGTTCAAGGATGAACTCTTGATAACTGTCCATCCAGAGGGGATGGAGCCCAAGGTTGGTGATCTGGAGAAGGTCAGGTTCAAACCATTCCAGTGCCATGCCTTTTAGGTATGACTGCACAAATGTAACCTTGGCATGGTCTGTCCAAAAAGCTTGGGGGTGGTGTAGAGACTCATACATCTCTAGTGTCATATCCCATCATTTCACCACATCCTACAGACTGTCCATCGTCATGTACACTCCATCCGGTCATCGTTTACCTAGTCTGGTCCATCCTTCCTCACCCGGTCTCTTAGTTCTTGGTTAGTCCCGTCCGGTCTATTAGTCCTTTCGTTCGGTCTTCGTCGGTCTCCTTTCGTACCACTTACAAGTAGTTTTCTTTACCCCTTTCATTCATCATCATCATTTATCACTACCGTTTGTCATCGCCTTCGCTTCATTTTATAGTTAGAGTTCGTGTTCTTTATCCCTGACAGTCCTGGGAAATGCCTGGACTATAAAGTCTTGTACCTTTGGTTTTCAAATACACATTTCGACTTCTGAGGATCAAAGGATCCTCTCCACGCACACACGCACGCACGTACTCATCGCCGTCATCGTCTCCGCCGTCTTCCACGTCGCTCTCCCCTCGGACTCACGTGTCCGGACTATCATATCCACCATCGGACTACCATTCTCGCTACCAGACTATTGCTCTCTTCTCTGGACACACGTCCGGAATATCCTTCCTCCTGGACCATTCCCTTCTGGCACTTCACCTCCGCCTCGAACCCTCTTTGGGGACGAACCCATCGCACCCCTCACCTTTCATACTACCTGGACTTCTCCATAGGAGCTGGGTTTGTTGTTCTTCAGCGGTCTTGGAAGTTCAGCTCACATTGGACTAGGAAAGTCTGGAGTTCTCAGGGATTAGTCCTGTCAAACTGATCTGGTTCTCGGACTTTGGTGCACTAAGAGGAGGGGTGAGAGGAGAAGTGACAGGATGAGTGAGTGAGTTTCTGGATTGCTTTTGCAAGGTCTTTGAGAGATCCTGGAGCAAACCCATTACTACTATTATCATCTGAGGGGTTCGGATCATCATCTTCATCATCCAGGTCAACCACCAGGGATGCCAGACTACAAGAGGAATTGGCTGGACAAGGAGTCCAATGAGATGAACGTATGGAGGTCTGATGAGAGGGGTGTTTGGATGTCTGATAAGATGAAGTCGGAGGTGCTGAGGGGGTCATGGGTTGTTGAGGTGTGAAACTGATGAAGTCCTGAATGACTTTGGGGCTGCAATGGGGGTTTCTAAAGATGCTGAGGGATCCATAGTGTGGGGATAAAGGAGTGTGATTTCAAGAGGTCTGAGTGGATTGGGACAGATTGGATAGTAAGACCACAAGCAAGTGAGAGTCTGAATATACTGTTAAGACTGAGTCGAGTGGTTGAAGGTAGACTGGTCCGAGCTTCTCCAAAGACCAATCTAGGTCCAAACTTCCTAATTTGGAAGTCCAAGATTTTGGACTTGAAGGGACTTGGCTTCAGCAACTTGGGTTGGAGCACTGCACCCTTGCCATGGTCTTGGGTCCCAGTATTTCAGAGGGTTGAAGTTTGAAGTGGATTCTTAACATCATAAACAACATCAAGGCAAGAGGGTTCAGAGAGTGGATCAGAGGTGAATAATCTAAGTCAATATTCAGATTGAAGAATACATGTGTATCTACAAGATTTATATACAAAGAAAAGGAATAGCATTAGTATCAGATTTGTAAGTAGTTCGGAAGTCTGGATGTTTGAAGACTGGAGCTGTGTTTGTAAGCGAGACACAGGTTTGGACAAGAATGTAAAGCAGGACTAATACTAAAGGAGATGGAATAATGTCGTAAGTAAAATGTAACATAGTTCAGAAGTCTGAATGGAAGTCCAAGTGAAGTGGACTATTGGACTAGCATCAAATAGGTTCAGATAAGGTCAGATATGGGATATGACAAAATAGTTCCTTACCATGCACTCTCCTGATGACAAGGACATCAAGGAATACACATACCATCTCATCAAATGCCATTGCTACAATGCCTGGGTTTGCAGCAATGAACACAACCCAATCCCAATGCAATATCTGTTGCCAGCTAGCAACATCAATGCCACCATACATACTGACCAAGGGATTGTACAAGTCAGCAGGATTGAGTGTGACAAAGAGTGCCAGGGTCCTGAATGCTCAGACCAGCATCCTCAACTCATTTCATCTGCATTACTTGTACCCTGTTGTACCATGGATATGCCCAGAGACATTCTGCAACTTGTGGAGTACTGACATCGCACACTTCTGCAGCTCCATTTTCAGTTTGCCCATGGATTGACCTGCCAGATTCACATCATATCAGTGATAGCAGGGGCAACCTCATACAACATTTTCCCCAGCCTATATCTGTCATCAGCTGACACCTGGAAGACCAACAAGTGATTCAATTCCCTCCATTGCATGACATTCCAACAGATGTATGCAAAGCACAGATCCCAGGCAAAACAGCTACAATCCTACAACAACAGGTTGTGGACCTTTCCAGGGAAGCTGATGTTATACCTGGACACACAGGCATCAACATGGAAGCCTCCAATCCCATAAGGATCAAGATGAGGGAACACCCAGGAAAGAAAGGTAGGGTCAGAATCACTGACCAGGCAGAAACCACTATGGACCTGAAGAAATTGGTTGCTGTTCAAACAGTGCACCAATGCAGTGGCTTTCATCAGCCTGTGGCTTGCAGGGGAATGATTACCTGCAGCATAACCAACAGCCTCAATGACAGGCACATCAGTTGGAGTAAGGGCATTATATGGTTCGAGGTAAGATGGTTGCTTGTTGTTATCCTGCAAGACAGCATCCAAATGTAGGCAACAAACCTCCATAGTGTATGGTACTGCAGATGAAGCATCTCCTTCATACAAATCAGTGATGTTCCCCTCATCGATGACAACATGTCCCTGGTACCACAGATTATGTTTGACAAGGAATGTTGTGAGCACCCAGACAATACCCTTGTTCACAAGTACTGGGTGCAGTCTCTCGATGTTCTGCTTTGTAGCAATGGCAGAAGAGGACACAAACAGCATGCATATCACTTCATGAATCTCCTCCCAAGACAGGGGAATCACATTGCAGAGCCTATATATATCCTGAGGAAGAATGGCTACATTACCATGAATATACCCCTGCTGTGTATCCAGTTGTGAGCCTGCCTTGTGACTAAAGAGGTAGCTGATCTGAGTGGCTCTCACTCTTGACACCAACATCAAGTCAAACATGGATGCCTTGGAAAAGGCATCTGCAACATCATGAGGGAGCTCGTCATGGGCATAATATTGGAAATTGGCAATAGCATCACCAGGCAGCTCTCCTGCCCTTAGCAATCTTGAACATGAATGACAGATATCCATGATACCACATCACTGTCGATCATGTAAACTGCCAGGATATAGAATGGCACCAGCATATGCCCAGCAATTGTACATGGTAGGCAGAACATGCTCTAGTAAGTGTTCATTGCAGAGCAGACTGAGATCAACATCATGTAGGTCAACCTCAGCAATGTTGTGTGGCTTGAAACACTGTGCATAGACAGCACACAGTGACAATCATTGGCTGTCAACACCCATGCACTTCTGCCAATCATGGATAAGATCATGCTTAAACTGTTCATCAGCATGAAAAGGGAACAGTGAGTTGTCGGGCATATGAGACATGTTGGTCACTGAAGGCATCTTGCAGTCATGCCAAGCAAACACAAACTTTGTCTCACACAGGGGTGTACATTGATGATTGAACAACTGCAGACACAACACATTAGGCAGGAGCAGGGCTGTACCCCACAGAACATGATAAGCATCTGCAATCAACTGAAGGCCATCAAATGACAAAGAGAGAGCCAGCAATGTATCCAATGACAACTTGACAGCTATGACATCCCCCACCAAGTGGCTACCACCAACATACAGGGACAGTAAGGAATATGTATGCAACATCGAAGATGATATGTGCCATTCTCCCTCCCCTTGGTGAATGAACTCAATGTTACTGACACAAACAGTGTATGATTTGGAACTGTGCCTGGCCAAGTGCCTCAGCCATGCCAAGGCACATAAACAAACCATCAACATTGATGGGGGACATGCAGTGCATGTGTGTGTGCACAAGAGCTGCAATAACCCCACCTTGGATATCTTCCCACATGGAGTGATACCATGGAGAGCAGTGATGGTCTGCAGTTCCCGCATGACCAGAGAAGGAAGTGCATTGATACACTCTCACATCCATGAATCATACACAGATCATTGGACCAGTAGGCCACCAGCAAACACCTGGTAAAGGCTTGGGGTCACCAACAGCATCATAAGCAAAGAATTGCCTCAGCCAGTCCAGCAAGATCCAACCATCAACAACATCCATATCACATATGGGCTGTCCTTCAATGACCAGAACATGACCATGCTCACCTGATACTGGCATCACAATGAAGGAAAGGATAGGGATATGGAAAGTGACAAAAGGCCTGATGGTTGAGTGTGAGAGAAGTGATGCTCTGACAGCAAAACCAGTTGCCATCTATAAAATATAGTATGATACAGAATGTCCTCCATGTCATGCCAGAGCAGAGCCAAGCACTCTTGTTGGTTTCACACATAAGCCAAATGTATCTCCTGACCATGTCTGTGTGTGAGCATGAGTCAGCTTGCTGGCCTCAGTGAACTCAGCCTTTACCACAGCCTGTTTGCCATTCCTTTGATTGATCAATGTGGCCATGCTGTGTCTCTCTCCTGATCACTTTGATGACCTCAACATACCCTGCTGCCTTGGTGGACTTGGACCATGCTGAACCTCATGCACATTGATGACCAAATTCCTGAGGTATGTATGAATGTGCCTTTTTGAAATAGTTGGTCTCAGTTTGTTGATTATATGCAACACCCATCCCTTTTCTTCCCAAGCACCTCCCTGCCCATCATGAATGCTGATGTTGCACACAATGCCCAATGCCCCAGAGGGGACTCCTGTGACCATCTGCCATAGATGCATGTGACAGCACTATGAAAATGAGTGAGGTTTTGTGTCTTGCTGGCATGAACCAGGTGGGGCTTGCTCACCCCTCTTTCTCAATCAGTTATCAAACAGTGCCTCCCACCTCCTTTTCAAGTGGTCTCCTACCTCCTTTTTGTGTGCTCTCATCTTTTCATTCCAACTGGCATCAATTTATGCTGCAGCAACTCGAGATGGTGACTTCATGCAACATTAATGGAATTATTGGCATTCAAAGTGGACATGCTTTCCATTATGCTTTGCCATGGGCTAGGCATGATCTCAAGGAGTCAAGCAGACTTGGTGAATTGCTGGTGCTGAGACCCTGGGACTATGGCGAGGGCTTCTGGCAGAGGTCCAGTAGGAGGCTTCCCTTGGCTGGTATGCCAGAGGGTGGATGGAGGGCTGAGACTGGGATCAGGTGAAGTCTGCAGTAACTTGTAGATTGAGAAGATCAAGCTTAGTGTTACAGGTTGGAGTGCTACAGTTTAAATAGGTGAGCCAAGCTAAGCATGAGGTAAGTGAAGGAACATGAAAGAACGCTGAAGAACTGGTGTGAGTCAGCATTGACATGGCATCAAAGTTGATAGAATGTTGTAGAATCATATGAGTAATATAAAGATAAAAGATATTGTCGAGTGGGGCTCAAACAGCAAGACAAGGGGATACAAGGCAGAAGAGGAAGTCATATGGCAAGAGGAAAGATGTACATGCAGTGAAAGGAAACGAAAATGTAACATTACCCCCCCACAAGGGTCAAGACACCATTGCAGACTATCACAAGTCACAAGCCCCTATAGTGGGGGAGCCGGTCACATTGGCGAGGGCCATGTCATCCCAGATGTCATTGTCCACTCCTGCATCCAAGTCAGGAGAGTGGGAGTGACAGTGAGAGCAACAGGGGACCATGCACTGAGTACCATGGGAGCAGCAGGGTCTGTGGTACGAGCGGTGGGGTGAGGAGGGATGTGATGAGTGAGAGGATGAGGAAGAGGAAGAGGGCAAGGGCAGCGGAGGAGCACAGTGCAAAGGGTACTGTCACTGACTATGGCCAGGATGGAAATGGAGGCAAAGTGGGCATTGATATGCCCCACACTGGACATGCTGGTGACCGAGGTGATGGCATTGGAAGCAGGCTGTTACATTTGGCCCAGGTAGGGTCAAATGTAGACTCAAGGGTAGGTTCTAAGACTAAGGAGTACCAGTGTTCTAGACACTACAGTATGATGAGGACCTTTAGGCAAGGTATCTGCTCACAAAGAGCATGCTCAGCATCGAAGGGTATAATGAGTCTGAGGAGGACAAGCCTTATCTCTGTCTTGGAAGATTGAGCATAGGAGTTATCTCAAGAAGTATATTGAGTAGCTCTAGCTTAAGGAATACAAGTGTAGAGACTATGGTTTATATACTTGAGCTGTAGAAGGTTGTAGAACTTCATGGAACAAGTGGGAGAATGAGAAACAAAGGGAGATGTGACTCAGGGAAGTGTAAGGACTTGGGATGAGTCAAATTGAGTCACATCTGTTACGCTTGGCCCGGGTAGGGTCGAGCATAGACTCAAGGGGGTTTTCTAAGACTAAGAATGTACCAGCGTCTAGGACACTACGGTACGGCTATGACCTTCGGGCGAGGTATCTGCTCACGAAGAGCACGCTCAGCGACGAGGGGTGTGAGAAGTCCGAAGAGGACGAGGCTTATCCCGGTATTGGGAGATCGAGCATAGGAGTTATCTCGAGAGTATATTGAGTAGCTCTAGCTTAAGGGATACAAGCACAGAGTCTACGGTTTATATACGCGAGCCATAGAAGGTCATAGAAACCCGTGGAAGAGACGGGTGAACGAGGGATGAAAGGAGATGTGACTCGGGGAATCGTAAGGACTCGGGATGAGTCGAAATGAGTCACATCCGCTGCAGATCTGTCGATCAATGTCGATCAGAAGCAGCTGTCTGTCAAAGATTATCATGAAACGAAGAAGTGGCCGGATCGGCCCGAAGCAACACCGACGATGGAGTCAGTAGTCGGAAATGAAAAAGAGATGCGGTCCGTGGGAGTATCGACCTACGTGCCATACGGGAGTAGTCTGGGTAGCGCCAGACGAGATGGATAGCGATCCTTCAAGACTAAGCTAAGTGAAATAAAGAAAGAAACAAACGGGGCCAGGTCAACTCGTAACATTACCCCCTTCCTATGCTCCTCAATGCCACTTGAGGGTATCTAGAAGTCAATGTAGCCCCCGTTGGGGGAACTGGTGACGTTGGCGTAAGCCGTGTCGTCCCATATGTCATCTGTGAAGTCAAGTTCCGGTTCATCCTGGATCCGGGATGCAAGCGGGCGAGGTCGTGGGCGGTGCGACCTTCGCGACAAACGTGAGGAACTAGAGGATTGGGAGGATGAGGACGGGGTAGCGGGGCGGGAACGACGGCGGAGAGGGCACTGATTCTGAATGTGTCCGGGGCGCATGTGTAGACAAAAGGGACACTTGTACTCTGGGCAGTCAATGCGCCAGTGTCCAAGGTGGTGACAATGGAAGCAGGACACGTTGTAGAGAGGGTGATCAGGGCTAAGACTGATCTCACCTTCGTTCATGAGATGAACTCGCTCAAGTCGATCGATGAGGTTTACTTTGCTGGGGGACAGGGGTGAGGACGACGCGGACGGCGTCGGAGCAGCGGGCTCAGCTGGCGAAGGGACTAGAATGGCTTCGACGGGGAGCGAGGGGCGAACGGGAGGGAGAGGGAGACCTGCTCTAGCTAGGTCCCGCGAGTAACGTTCAATGTCAGCGACGAAGTCCAGCATATCCAGCTGGTGCATGGTGGACAAGAGGTAGGAGCGGATGCGGCGGGCTACAAGGCGAAGCTGAGTAGAGAAAAACTCCGACTGGGCATTGGCGGAGGTAAAGGACGCGATGGGGTCAAGACGAGAGACCTGTAAAAATGCTAAGTAGAGGGACTCAAGAGGGAAATCTACGTCTAAGTGGGCCTGCATAGTAGCGGCCAAGCAGGAGTCTCTGAGTCGGGTCTGAAGAAGGCATCCAGACTCGCATGACAGCGGGTCGGACCTGAGGGTGTAGGTGAAGCAGGGTACATTAACTGAGAGAATCGTCTTAGGCTTCTCTTCCTCTTCGAGGACAGAGGACCAAGGGAGCGGGGCAGTGTTCCACCCAGGGGTGGCTTTGGTGCTGGTACAGTCGTCGGCTAAGACCATAGGAGGGTGGACGGTGGGAATAGATAGTTCCTGGGCGAGAGGGGAAGAGTCGTCGACTCCCTCGAGGGAGGGGAGAGCGGAGTCGGTGAAGGTAACGGAGGATTCGGTGAGAGATGACTCAGTGGACGGGGAGTAAGACATGCTGCTGCTAGACGGAGGTGTAATAGAGCTCGGTTGGTGATTCTCACGAAGAGACCAGCACGTAGAGTTCTAAGGAGGAAAGACCTTGGGATGAAGCTTCTTATAGCTTCGAAGGATTGCTTGGGCATGTTTGAACTCCCGTTCCGGGAGCCAGGAGTCATCGGAGGAGGTAAAGCCATGCCAATGGACAAGGAACTGTCGATTGACAGCGGAGCCCCAGTGTCGTATGATTTTCTCGATTTCATATTGTTCCTCGCCATCGATAAGGTCAGGTGGGGGTGAAGGGAAATTGGGGCCATGGATGGAGTTTTCCTTGTACGGGGTGAGGAGCGAGGCATGGAACACTGGATGTATTTTCCACATCTTCGGGAGGCGGAGTTGATACGTGATCGGAGACAGTACCTTGACTATGGTAAAGGGGCCTTCATGTTTCGGGGCGAATTTCGGGTGAGTCAAGTTTCTTTTCAAATTTCTGGCTTCAAGCCAGACCTGATCGCCTTTTTCAAAGGGGGTGAAAGTCTTCTTGTTCCGAGAGGCCATGACTTGCCTAGCTAGTTCATGCGCAGCAAGGGCTTCCTGGCGGGCGGCAGTGAGTTCCTTAATTCTATTTTCCACGGCGGGGAGATCCGTGAGTGGGAGGACAGTGGGGATTGGAGTGGGTTCGTATCCCATCATTAGGTAAAACGGGGATTTACTGGTGACGGAATGGGGGCGGTGATTGTGAGCAAATTCAGCATGGATCAGCCGATCTGCCCACGTGGTAGGGTTGTTCCCCGCAAAGATCCGCAGGTAGGTTTCGAGTTCCTGATTGATCCGCTCGGTTTCCCCATCAGTCTGAGGGTGATACGCAGTGGATAACGCAAGGGAACATCCAAGAAGCCTACTGAGTTCCTTGGCGAAGCGAGAAGCAAACTAGGGGCCTCGATCGGAGATGATCTTCTCATAGAGGCCGAACCGTGAGTAAACCTTCTTAAAATAGAGGACGGCGACGTCCTCCGCAGTGGCAGTCTTGGTAGTAGGGCAGAAAATAGCCCCCTTCGAAGACCCGTAGTCGGCCCAGACTATTACAGCCGTGAAACCGTTAGATTCGGGAAGATCCGTGATCATGTCGCACGAGATCTGCTGGAAGGGGCGAGTGGCGGTGGACTGGTTGGGCATGAGAGGGGGAGTCGTGGGGTGGGTATTGACCTTGTGCTGTTGGCACAGGGCACAGCCCTCGACATACTTGCAAACGTACTGGGCCAAACCAGGCCACCAGAACTCGCTCGCAACGAGCTGCCGAGTTTTGAGAAATCCCAGGTGACCAGCCGACTCGTGATCGTGACAACGCTGAAGGATGGACTTGCGCAGTCCGTTGACCGGGGGAATGTAGACGCGTCCTTGGTAGGTTAGCACGCCGTCGTGGAGTTGCCAGTCGCTAAGGTGGGAGCGGAAGGCAGGGGGAGTGGAGCCGTCGAAGGCCTGAAGGGTTTGGAGATACAACAGATCATCCTGTGACATAGCCTTAATGTGGTTCCGGAGGGTGGAGTCAATGAGTCGAACAAAGATGGAATCCGGGAGTAAGGTCATCTGTGTGTTGTCTGGTGCATGGGTGAGGAAGTCCGGACAGCGGGATAAGGCGTCCGGGCCGGCAAGGAGGGATCCCGGGACGTGGATCATCTTATAGTCGAAGTCCACGAGGTCTAAGAGCCAGCGGGCTTGGTGACGGTTAAGGTTCTGGGGACTGCAGAAGTAGGTAAGGTTCTTATGGTCGGTGAAGACCTGAACTGGCGAGGAAGAACCGTGGAGAAGATGACGCCAGGACTTTAAAGCACGGATGATGGCGAGAAGTTCTCGGTCGTGTATGTCATAGTTTCGTTCTGCTGGAGAAAACGATTGGGAGAGGTATGAGCACGGGTGCCAAGCCCCGTTTTCGTCGGTCTGGAGTAAAATGCCGCCCATGGCCACGCCAGAGGCGTCGGTCACGATGGCGAACGGGGCACTGGGGTCGGGGAGCCAGAGTACCGGTTTTGAGAGGAAGAGTTCCTTCAGTCGAAGGAATGCGTTTTCTTGGGGTGTGTCCCAGTGCCAGGGTTGGGTTTTCTTGGTGAGGTCGATAAGGGGGCGAGCGATAGTAGAGTAGTCTGGGATGAATTGCCGATAGTAGTTGGCAAATCCGAGGAAGGACCAGACCTCCTTGACCGAGGTGGGAGCAGGCCATGAAGTGATCCCGTCGAGCTTGACGGGGTCCATGGCGAGCTTCCTGGGGGAGAGGATCATGCCGAGGTAATCTACTTGTTCCATGGCAAAGGAACACTTAGACAGGCGAAGGTGGAGGTCGAGTTCTTCCATCCGTTGGAGAACTCGTCTAGTCTGCTCCGTGTGGAGTTGTTCGTCGGGGGAGAAGATGAGGAGGTCATCCATATAGATGACGAGCCATCCTTCGGAAATCATGTCTCTGAACGAGTCATTCATGAATCGTTGGAACGTGGCGGGGGAATTAGTCATGCCAAAAAACATGACCATGGGTTCAAAAAGGCCCTTGTGAGTGAGGAAAGTGCCTTTCCATTGATGTCCTTCCTTGATGCGGACGTTGTTGTAACCCCATCGAACGTCGAACTTGGTGAAGACTTTGGCATCTTGCACTTTGTTGATGAGGTCATCGATCCGAGGTAAGGGGTATGCATCTCGGATAGTCTGGTCGTTAAGCTTTCGGTAGTCCATGCAAGGGCAAAGCTTCAGGTTGCCGTTGGCGTCGAGTTCTTTCTTCTGGACGAAGAAGAAAGGGGATGCTTGTGGGGAATTTGAGGGGCGGATGGCACCGGACCGGAGGTTCTCTTCTAAGAAGGCTTCGGTGGCTTCGCGTTCTCGCGGCAATAGCGGGTATAGCTTGCCGATCTTAGGTTCGAAGCCTTCTTTGAGGTTGATCTCATGGTCGTAAGTTCGTTCCGGTGGGAGTTGTCCGATTGGTTGTTCTTCAAACACCTTTCGGAACTGCTCATACTCCGGTGGAAGAGTGACCTCGGGTTTCTTGTTGAATTCCGCTTGTGCAAGCTGCATAGCAGAGGTAATCTTGGCGATGACTGGAGAACCTAGAGGATAGAATCGCGATCCACACCGTTGGATTCGGCCAATTCTGTAATGATCGTGAGTCCTCTGACAGAACTCGTTCTCTGTTTCTTCGTCGAGATATTCGTAGAGTCGGGCATGGTCAACGCAGTTGACCTTGACTTGGCATGATGGGGTCCAGTCAAAGCTGGGTCTCTTGAATCTGTTGCTATGTTTGGAGGTAGCAACGTTGTGCTCCTGAAAAAGAATCTTTGATTGGTCGCAAGACTCTGGGATGTCAATCGTCTGTTTGGCCCAGTCGATCGTGGGGTTGGTGGAGCGCAACCAGGGGAGTCCGAGGATGACGTTCTCGCTTCCACAGGACATGACATGGAAGAGAACTTTCTGGGTGATCCCTCCGGTGTTGGCATAGAGGATACAGGTAAAGCGGATGGCTCCGTGGGAGTTACTAGATTGGTCGACGTTCTGAACTGGGATGGGTTTCGGTAGTCGGGTGGTAGGGATCTTGTGTTTTCACACAAAGTCCCAGTCGATGCAGGAGATATCGGCGCCACTGTCTATCAGGGCACGGGTGTCAACGGCTTTGAGGGAGTGCACAGGTACGATGAGCTGAACTGGGATCTGCATAGATTTGCGAGTCTCAGATACAAGTACATTAGCACACCTAGGAGGAGTCCACGTTGACAGGGTCCTCCGTTCTAAAAATCCTTGCGGGAGAAGGAGATTCTAGCTACTGACTTGACTTCGTCATCATCTTCGCAGTCAGCTAGCTCAGGGACATTGTCCTTCTTCACCTTGCGCGTCTTCTTGGGGTTCCGAGGCGAGTCATAGACCTTGCACTCCTTTGCCATGTGGCCCGTCTGACGGCATCGGAGGCAACAGCCTTCCTTGAAACACTTCTGCCTTTCGGCTTCTGTGAGCTTGGGGGGAAGTCGAACCGTGTCGACGTCCATGGCGTCAGGATCCTTCTCTTCCTTCTTGGAGTACGTAGGTACATACGGAGTACTGGGTTTCTTGTGTTGCTGTGCAATTCCTTGGGCCCGGTGGCAGTGAGAGTCAAAGAGAGCCACCTTCTTATACCAGTCGGCGACTTTGGTGGGGGGTTTCTCCATTTGGAGAACATCGAACATCAGATCTTTGGGTATACCTGCAGAGTAATAGGAGACTAGAACCGAATCATCAGTTACTCCTGCGACGGATACTTTGGACCTAAACTGTGCAGTGTAGTTGGCCAGGGAGGGAGAATACTCACCCTTCTTTCCAGGGATCATCCGCTTGGTGGCAAGCCAAGTGAGTGCGTTGGTAACCGATTCTGAATGGGAGAATACGGCTTCGAAGTCAGAGACAAAGTCGGACCACTTCCCAAGAGCGAAGCCTCCGCCAGAGATCTTGGATTCTCGGAAGGTATCGGCCCATGTGGCTGCCGTACCTTTCTTCATGAAGGAGAGCGCGTAGGCAATCTGCCTGGCATTGTCGTTGTAGATTTCTGCGTTGATTGAGAGGTACAACTGTACCGAACAAAGCCAGGGCTTCACTTTCGTGAGGTTTCCGTCGAAGTCCTCGGGAACTCCAAGGCGGATTTCTGTGGGCTTGGTTCCCATGACGGGCGTCTGGGGTTGAGGGGCTGGGGGTGCCATGGTGGGGAATATGTGACCGCTTTGAGCGATCGGTGTCGGTGACGGTGGGGTGGGACTATGAGGGATAACTGCTCCGGCTGAAAGCTGGTGGGACAGTAGTCTAGAGAGTTCTTGGGATTCTGCTTCCTCGGTGGGAGAGCGTAGCTCGAGGTCTAGGTCAGGATTATCAGAGCCTTCGGTAGGGGCTTCTGAGTCCGATGTTTCTGAGGTAGAGGACTCGTGGTCCGGTGATTCTGTGGCTCTCCACGAGGTGGAGATTGGTGGCGGTCGGGCTGAGGAGGAGGGCCTACTCGATGGTAGCCGCGACGTGGTAAGCTAGAGCTTTTGTTACGCTTGGCCCGGGTAGGGTCGAGCGTAGACTCAAGGGGGTTTTCTAAGACTAAGAATGTACCAGCGTCTAGGACACTATGGTACGGCTATGACCTTCGGGCGAGGTATCTGCTCACGAAGAGCACGCTCAGCGACGAAGGGTGCGAGAAGTCCGAAGAGGACGAGGCTTATCCCGGTATTGGGAGATCGAGCATAGGAGTTATCTCAAGAGTATATTGAGTAGCTCTAGCTTAAGGGATACAAGCGCAGAGTCTACGGTTTATATACGCGAGCCATAGAAGGTCATAGAAACCCGTGGAAGAGACGGGTGAACGAGGGATGAAAGGAGATGTGACTCGGGGAATCGTAAGGACTCGGGATGAGTCGAAATGAGTCACATCCGCTGCGGATCTGTCGATCAATGTCGATCAGAAGCAGCTGTCTGTCAAAGATTATCATGAAACGAAGAAGTGGCCGGATCGGCCCGAAGCAACACCGACGACGGAGTCAGTAGTCGGAAATGAAAAAGAGATGCGGTCCGTGGGAGTATCGACCTACGTGCCATACGGGAGTAGTCTGGGTAGCGCCAGACGAGATGGATAGCGATCCTTCAAGACTAAGCTAAGTGAAATAAAGAAAGAAACAAACGGGGCCAGGTCAACTCGTAACAACATCCACTATGGATCTGTTGATCAGAGTCAATCAGAAGCAGCTGTCAAATGAAGATTATCATAAAACAGAGGTGTGGCCGGAACAGCCTGAAGCAATGTATGACAGCAGTGTCAGTAGTCAGAAATGAAAAGTATGATGCAGTCCATGGGATAACTACCTATGTGCTGCATGAGAGGAGTCTGGGTAGCGCCAGATGAGATGGAAGGCATTCCATCGAGACTAAGCTAAGAGAGAAAAGAAGAAAGAAATAAATGGGGCCAGGTCAAGTCGTAACACAGGCCTCATGAAAGTGAGGGTGAGACAATAGGAGAGGGGTATTGCCAAAGTTTCCTGTCCATTGTGCCTCAATGTGCTCAATGACATCGAGTTCCTCAGAGTTGAGGGGAGAATGCTGAGGGGGTAGACATGGAGGTGGAGCCCAGGTGGGTATATCAGGTGAGGTCCCAGAGGTAGCAGTTCAAGTCCTCCATGAACTTGAGCATACCAAGTTGGTAGAATGCAAGAATGAGATTAGTCTCCATCTCCATTTGGATGTGGAAGATGGTGTGGTCCTGGATAGTGGCATGGGCATCTGCAGAGGGGGTCTGCATGATCGAGAAGAGACATGCCACCTGGAGTGAGGTGAGGTAAAGGGAGTGGAGGGTGGACCCATAGTCGAGGTGCGTGCCAATAGGGACGGCGTATCTAGGATCTTGGATGAAATGGAGAAGGGTCTGAGATTGGGCATTAGATGGGAGATCAGGGCATACTTGGTGGGCATGCTCAGGGAGGTCTATGGATTCGATGGTGCCAAGGTAGGTGGCAAGGCGAATGGGGGGTTCAGAAGCTACAAGGGTGATAATGGCAGCATGGTTTCCTTACCCAGGGGTGGCAACACGGGAGACAGGGGATGAGGTATCATCAATGATCATAGAATGGGGGGTTAGGATGGAAGGAGGTATAACATATGGAGGACTAGGAGAATGAAAATCTGAGACACTAGGAGACAGAGGAGTAGGATGAGAAAGGCTAGAGTTAGGAGCTGGGTTGGGGAGAGCATCTCTGTTGGAACTGTCAGAGATGGTGAAAGAAGTAACAGAATCAAGAACAGAATCGTAAGAAGATTTGGAAGGTGATGGAGCAAGGATGTGGGGAGGAGTGGGAAGGATGATTTTGGAGGCATTGGAGCAGGGCATAATATTCGCGATGGTAAGAGTTAGGAGGACTGAGGAGGAAAATCTTTGGGGTGACACTTTTTATAAGTGGCCAGGAGGAGTTTGGAATTTCTTAGGTTCTGCTCAGGTTTCCAGGAGTCATCCTCAGCCAAATACCCTTTCCAACAGATCAGGAAATGCCGACAGGAGGGAGGGCCCTGATAATGAAGAATGCGGTCCACAAGGTACTCTTCTTCAGGTCCAACATGATCAGGAGGGGGTCTTGGGAAGTTAGGGCCATGGACAAGAGTCTCCTTGGCAGGGGATAGAAGGGAGGCATGGAAAACAGGGTGGATTTTCCAAGTTTTGGGGAGGTGGAGGCAGTAGGTTATTGGGGAAAGAACCCTGATGATTTCAAATGGTCCTTCTCGTCATGGGAGGAATTTGGGATCCTTCCGAAGGTAGTGGAGGTTCTTTGCTTCTAGCCACACCTTATCTCCCAGGGCAAAGGGTGTAAACCTTTGTTGTGTTCAGGAGGCCATCACTGCTCTAGCAAGCTCATGGGCAGCATGAGCTTTGTCTCTGGCTTTAGTGAGTTGGAAGAGATGGAGTTCAACTGCAGGAAGTTTAGAGGAGGTGAGGACTGAGGGAAGGGCTTTCAGTTCATAGCCTATCTGGAGGAAGAATGGAGATTGGTTGGTAATGGAGTGAGGGCAGTGGTTATGCACAAATTCAGCAAAGGTCAGGAGTTTGGTCCAGGAGGTGGGGTTATTCCTGCAGAATATGCAGAGATAGGTCTTGAGTTCTTGGTTAGTATGCTCGGTTTGTCCATCTGTTTGTGGGTGATATGCCATAGATAGGCAGAGGTCATAGTTTAGGATCCTCCCCATTTCTTTGGCAAAAGTGAAGGCAAATTGGGGGCCTCTGTCCAAGATGACTCAATTGAAGAGACCGAAGCAATGATAGACCTTGTGAAAGTAGAGTGAGGCAATGTCGGCAGCCAAAGCCAACTTAATGGTTGGACAGAATATCACTCCCTTGAAAGCGCGGTCCACCCAGACTACTACAGAGTCTTTGCCATTCAAAGTGGGGAGGTCTGTGATGAGGTCAATGGAAATGTCTTGGAAAGGGTGAGAAGTGGAAGTTGCAATGGGAGTTAAAGGAGGTATTGTGGGATGAGTGTTGGTTTTGCACTATTGGCAAGTTGCACATCTGTCCACATAGTTTTGAATGAATGAGGCTAAACCTGGCCATCAAAATTTGGCTGAGACCAACTGACAAGTTTTGAGGTAACCTGGGTGGCTGGCAGTTTCATGGTCATGGCATCATTGCAGGATTTCCCACCAAAGGTCCTCTTCTGGGGGAACATACACCCAGTCTTGGTATGTGAGTATTCCTTCATGATTCTGCCAATCAGAGAGTCAAGAATGAAATGTGGAAGGGATGTTCTCATCGATGGCTTGGAGGGAGGTGAGGGTGAACAGGTCTGCAGCAGAAGCCGAGCAAATTTTGGTGGAGAGGGCTACATCAATCACATTGACAAAAAGAGATGGCAGAAGGAGTGTGACAAGAGCATTGTCCTGCATGTGGGTCAGGAAGTGGTCTGATCAATGCGAGAGAGCATCAGGAGCAGTGAGTTTAGATCCAGGCATGTGAATTAGTTTGAGATCAAAGTCAGCCAGGTCCAGCAACCAGTGGGCTTGCTGCTGGTTTAGGGTGTGGGGTTCATGGAAGTAGATGAGGTTCTTGTGATCAGTAAACACCAGAACCTGATGTGGAGACCCCCATAAATAATGGGACCAGGCCTTGAGCATCTGAAGCACTGCAAGGAGTTCTCAGTCGTGAATATCATAGTTTCATTGGGCAGAGTCAAAGCTCTGAGAGAGGTATGAGCAGGGGGCCAGTCCCCATTGGCATTGATTTGGAGGAGAATCCCCCCAGATGCATAGAGGGAGACATTGGTGGCAATAGCGAAGAGGGTGGAGAGGTCTGGAACTTGGAGGACTGGTTTTGATGTGAACC
>JBBPSV010000076.1:0-37271 GCA_038093795.1 Retiboletus fuscus
CATATCATAGATCTAGTGTACACACCTGTAAACTCCTAGACACTATATAAGCCTCCTAGGACTTGACTGGCTCCCCAGTCTTGTCCTCTTGGAGTTCTCCCTAACACTCCAGTGCTACAAGTCACACTTAACTTGACCTCTTGAAGGCTTGGCACCCTAGTAAGGTGTTCGGTTGTTTTAATCTTGATGAAGAATTTTGATCTGAATTGGTGTGGATCAGGTAGAACCCACTGGTTCTACTATATCACTTACAAGACAGATGGAGCATACTGGCAATTTGGAATGTCAATGGCACAGAAAATCAATCTGGAAAATATAGGCCAAAACTAACATTATATTGGACTATGGAGGAATATGGGAATAACATGACCTGCTAATCCTCAACTATGGCAAAGATGAAGTCTTCCTTGGACTTCCTTGACCCCAGACTATGAATCCAGATTGGAAAAAGAAAACTGTTTTTCTTGACAAGAACCAATACAAGCAAACTATTGATGACTGTCCCAAAACAGTCAAACAATGATATTGTTACAGGTTTGGTAGACCTCCTATCTTTTTCAACTACCAAACACCTAGGACAACCACTTCCTCAATATGGAGATCCCTCAATCAGGATAGGAGGCACTCTTCAATCTTAACATATATGACTCAGAAGGCCATTCCCTTCAATGCAAGATGGATGGACTCACTACTGTCACCCCAGTCAAGCTACATTAGTCTCTTGGACTCTGTCTCACTTGGACTCTGTCTCTCCTTGGCTGTACTCTCTCATGTACAGTCTTGTATTCCAAATATCCCAGATCTCAATGAGCTCCCATCTCACCTTTCTCTTCCATTCTCTTTTCTTTCTTGGAACTCCTTCCTATTTAGATGTTCTTCCTATCTAGAAGACCTTCCCTATATGAACTTCTTTCTAGTTTGTCCTCCTTCCTAGATAAGTCTCTTTCCTCTTACAATGCTCTTTTCTATCACATCTCCTTCCTATTAAGAAACACCTTCTGGTAATAGCAGTAAACCTACTCCAATATACTGCAGAGCTCCACATGAACTATAGAGGGGCATACTATTTAAGAACATACTTCTCTTCCATGTACCTTAATCTTGATCTATGTGAATCAATATAGCTTCTTGTGTCCATGATTGTGATCTTCTCTACCTTCCTCCTCTTCCTTCTCTTATGTTGAAGATTATTAGTCTCTTTGGGAGGACTGTCAGTCTTAAGACCAAATCCTATTGTCCATAGGTACTCAGAGGAGTACTTTGCTAGTAGTATTGCTGGAGCTCACCTCTCTATAAGTGAGCTTGCCCTTTGACTCTGCCCACAGCTGCTACTATTAGCTGCTGTTAGCATATTGTTAGAGCCACATCCACCTTTAGGGTTAGGAAGCTTGCATCTTGAGAGGAACTGAGTAGCTATACTATTATGTCCATTGTCATATACTAGTTGTATGTAACAAAGGATCAATGTTTTAACTCAGTTGATGCTACCATCATCCAACATCCCACCCACAGAACCCCCTTGCCTACTGAGGACAACATATCATTGTCACCTTTACTCTTTACCAAGGAATCAACCTATACCATCTCATCCAAGACCTCTTGGATGAAGAAGAAGAATCAATATCTTACAAGAATCCAGTAGAGTCCACTTCTAGGAGGAATCCAGAACCACCTTGTTCCTTTGCTGCTGTGCAAAGTTCTTCAGGTCCCTTTTCAAGAAGAATACCTAGGTCATCCCATGGGCTTACCAATGATCTCTCTCCTCTTACCTGCACTCCTACTTCCATGTGCTGTCAACCCTCATGGCAGGGCATAAGGAGAACTGTCACCCAGAATACACCTCTCCAACCTCTCTGCCTATAGAACTTTCACAGCCCATCACTACGTGTGGATCATCCCTTGTCATTTTATATCCACTTTCATATTCATTGTCTATGTCTTCCTTCATCTTGTGAATGATGTGCTGGATTCTCCCTTCTTGAGTTCAACTCTAGGAAGACTAGGCAGACATGGAACATTTAGCAAGCAGGGCAAGGAGGGAGCTGAGAGTTCTTGGCAAATGAATACAAAGATGGCTACTACCTTTCTATAGTGGACCTTGCGAATTTGTCACTATTGTTCTTGTGATTATCATGTGATGTTGTTGCCATATTCCTCCAAATAGTTGCCAGCTTGCCATTATCTTTGTCCTCCCATAATCTTTTGTTATGCTAACTAATAGGCTGTTTATCTCCAAGTAGTTGCCTGCTCTCCTTAAAGTTATTGTTTAACTAATAATAAGACAGGCTGTGATTGCTTACCTCCAAGTCAAACACTGGCTGCTTGTTATGACTTGGTCCCTTACTTACTATTTTTCCTTTAACTCTTTATGTAGTTCTCTTAAGGTCTGGACTGTTATTCTACTAGACTCTAGTCCATCTCATCTGGTGTAACCCATATTACCACTCTAGGTATGATAGGCATCACCCTACAGACTTCTCTTTCATTTCCAACAATTGATACCACTGTTATTGTCTATTCAGGTTATTCCAACCACATGGTTGTTTCATGATAATCTTTAATAGACAGCTGCTTCTGATTGACAGATCTGTAGCACCATGACTAATTCTTACTCATTCTGATTTTCTCTATTCTAACCAAGTCATGATCTTGTCTTTTCTGCTCCTCCTAAACATTCCTTTAGTTTCCCTCAGCTTCTATGCCTCACATATATAAACCATACATTAACAAAACACCCCTCTATGTGCAGAGCTGTACAGAGCTGTCCAGCTTGATACAGAGCACAGAGCTACAGCTGAGTCATTCTATGTATAGTGTTGTACAGACCTGTACAGATTCAAGTATCTGTAGACTCTGTGAGCCTGTAGAGGTCTGTGGAAAGTCTGTATAGCTCTGTACAGCACAACTATGAGTTCATTATTGTGACTACAATGACAAAAAAAAAATCACTCCACTCTTAGAATATTCATGCACTACTACTAAGTAGCCTATCATACTACAGTATATGGTAGTGTAGTCAGCTACTGCAGTGTAGTACATACATTGGTAGTTACTTTAACAATGTGTTCAAGTCTATTCTATGTAGTCCCCAACCATGACACTAACTGTACAACACTTTGCTTAACAATATAGATTAAACAGTGTACAAAACTTAACAAGACAAATGACTATCAATTATATTAGATATCAAAACATGTATATAGCCTTAAGCTTACTCTTATGTACACTCATGTACACTTTTACTACACTTTCTTGCTACACATTTACTACACTTTAGTACACTTCTGCCTACACTTTAGAACATTTCTTGCTACACTGTAGTACACTTTTGGTGCACTTTTTGTACACTTTTTTGGTACACTTTAGTATACTGTTGCCTACACTTTAGAACACTTTTTGCCACACTGCAGTACACTTTTCTCTACACTTTGGTACACTTTTGGTACACTTTAGTACACTTTCCTACTGCAATTTTGTATGCTTTTGGGTACACTTTGGTACACTTTTTTCTTCACTTTAGAACATTTCTTGCTAAACTTTAGTACACATTTGGTGCACTTTTTGTATGCTTTTTGGTACACTTTGGTACACTTTTCTCTATACTTTATTATACTTTCCCACTATATTTTGTATACTTTTTGTACACCTTGGTACACTTTTAGTTTATTTTGAGCATATTTTGTACAGTTTTCAATACCCTCTTATGTGCTTTCTGCACACTTTCTTACTATATGTTGGTACACTTTCATTGAAGTTTATGAGCTATGTTCTGACATGTCACTGAAGGATAAATATATCTTAGCACCCCATCCATCAGATTACATGATTAGCCACTCAGAATAAGGCCAAGGGTATCTACTATACTGGCAACATAAGTTTGTAACATGATGCATATATCTCACATATATATATTGAAAAAGACCAGTCCATACCAGCTGCAACCAAACAAAAAATTGTTTAGGACTAGTTAGTATTTTAAGGTCCAGTTGCATAACCAGTCTGTAACCTTAACTGAGCCAATTTGTAACTGCTTGTAACTGCTTTATAGGTTTGGTTAAGTTCAGTTATGGATAGGTTACAGTTAAGGTTATGGCCAATCACAAAAAATAGATTATAACTGGTTACATACTGTAACTGATGGATGTGCACTAATCCCCCCATGTCCTCTAATTTCTTCTCATTTTTTCATATTTTTTGAGTGCTTTTTTGTCCATATTTGACTTTGATATCAATATGTCACTGGTCTATCTGACATACACTCTTAGAATTCACATATCACTACCAATTCTATGCCAGATGTTTTTATTTATTTATAGAGAGATACCCCTGAATGTATACTATATTCGGTCTCACTATACCTTAGTGTAATCCCCACAATCCAATATGGTATGATAAGATCAAATTTTATCTCCTCTAATATATATGTAGTTTTGCTTGCAGCATACATATCTCAATCATTGGTCCACTAATCCTTACAGCTAGGGGCCCAATCTGTAACTATGGGCCTGTACCATATTCAATACATTGACATCTAGGTGATATGCCCACACATGACTCCTGGGAACACCAATTTTGGGAAGGCTGGTTTAAACCAGTCTTGTAACCTCCTGTAACCAAAGTTCGTACCCAGTTTCAAACAGTTACAGTTTGGTGATGGGTGTTTTGGACATTTTTGTAACTAGTTATGGTCATGGCTATGCCACAAATCATGCCATAACCAGACTGAACCAGACTTTTAAATGCTAGGACTAGTCTTGAATAGACAAGTTTGGTCTTTTGGATTCAGGGAACTCAAAATACTAGTCTCAGTCAGATTGCCTACAAACCTGACAAAAAACCAGACTGGACAACTAGTAGACTTTAAATCACTTCAAAAATATAGCAGTTACAATTTTGCAGTAGTATGACAGGATATAGCCTACTATATACAGACACCTTAGTCTGCGTTAAGACTGAGTCAGGTGG
Source organism: Retiboletus fuscus (assembly GCA_038093795.1). Taxonomy (NCBI): domain Eukaryota; kingdom Fungi; phylum Basidiomycota; class Agaricomycetes; order Boletales; family Boletaceae; genus Retiboletus; species Retiboletus fuscus. The sequence continues at coordinate 4,966 of JBBPSV010000076.1, forward strand.
TCGAAGGTAGACTGGTCCAAGCTTCTCTGAAGACCAATCTAGGTCTGGACTTCCTAATTCGGAAGTCCAAGATTTCAGACTTGAAGGGACTTGGCTTCAGCGACTTGGGTCGGAGCACTGCACCCTTGCCATGGTCTCAGGTCCCGGTATTTCAGAGGGTTGAAGGTCGGAGGGGATTCTTAACATCGTAGCAATGTCAAGGTAAAAAGGTTCAGAGAATGGGTCAGAGGTGAATAATCTAAGTTGATATTCGGACTGAAGAATACATGTGTATCTACAAGATTTATATATGAAGAAAGGAACAGCATTAGTATCAGATTTGTAAGTAGTTCGGAAGTCCGGATGTTCGAAGACCAGAGCTGTGTTTGTAAGTGAGACACAGGTTTGGACAAGAATGTAAAGTGAGAATAACACAAAAGGAGATAGAAAGATGTTGTAAGTAAAATGGAACAAAGTTCAGAAGTCCGAATGGAAGTCTGAGTGAAGCAGACTATCAGACTAGTGTCTAATGGGTTCGGACATGGTCAGACATGAGTTAGTATGAGATATGACAGTCTGGTCTTCTTGCAGATCCATACCTCTTCTACTTACATTAACCTTTCCTATTACATCTCCTTCTTATTAAGGAAAACCTTCCTGTAATGGCAGTAACTCTGCCCTAGTGCACTTTAGAGCTTTGCCAGAACCTTTGGAGGACATACTATTTAAGGAAACACTTCTCTTCATGTAACTCTAATCTTGATCTACACCAATAAATGTAGCTTCTTGGATCCTCAAGTGTGATCTTCTCTGTCTTCCTTTCCTTGCTTCTCCCATATCAAAGATCACTGTCTCTTTAGAAGGACTGTTAGTCTTAAGACTGAATCTCATTGTCTGCAGGTACTCACAGGAGTAGTCTGCCTACAGTATTGCAGGAGCCACTCCACCCTAGGTTGTGCTTGCCCCCTTCCCATTGTCTCAGCTGCTACTATTAGTGCTGCCAACACACCCTTAGAGTCACATCCACCTTCAAAAGGTCAGAAGGCTAGTGTCTCAATAGGAACCAACAACTACACTGTCATATCCATTATCATGTACCAGTTGTATGTAACACTAAGGTAGGATGATGGCATTATCATCTTGTTCTCTGCTTTGCTCATCAGATTATCCCTGTCTCTCATCTGTATGCAAGGTTAGATGTTACAGTTTTCTCTTTTCTTTGTTCTTGCATACTACTATTTGTTGTCTATCACCAACTGTACTCTTGGAGGGGCAACGTTGTCACTTGTTATACCAGTGTTGGTTGTATTCTTCTTATGGGTTCTTCAAGGATCTTCTATTCCCTTTTGTCATGATTCTCTAACTGTCATTGGACTTACTACTCCTCCATTGTTTCTCTCACAATGGCCAGTGCCCCCTGTCTTCCAGAATAGTCTTTACACTCTATTTCTTATTGTCCTCTCCTTGGTCTGTGTGCATTGCCCTGGTCTATAAATACTTGCATTTCCTATACTTGTATCTCAATCTTGGTCTATGCAATATAAGCATTGCTTGATTCACCCTCACATCCCTAAGAGTCACACTTGAAACCTTCTGTCCTCCTCCACTTGAGTTAATGTCAGATGCCAGTCTTTTCATGAGTATCACCTTGACAATGGTTATAGGAGGAAAACCTAGTTGTAACACTTCACGTAACATTAGACTTGCAAATTTTATACTGCTCAATACTTTCTTTCTGTTGTTCACTACACTCCATATTCATCAGCATCTCAGCAATCTGATCCAAGAACAACAGTAGTGGCAGTAAAGAAGTAGGCTCCACCCAGGACCAAATAACCTCTTACTTTCATTGTTGAATTATCATGGACTGTCTTCTGGTTCCTGTTCTCAAATTAGATGTACTTTTAAGTCCAACCTTCTCAACATCTTTGCATCCTTACTTGTCCTGCCCTTGCTCTGAACCACTATCAAATACTCCCCCCCTTTTCCCACTGTTTACACCCCTTCTGTCATCCTCTGCACTCCAAGGCCACTTTTTCTTCCTGTCAGACTTTGAGCTGATGCAACCCCTACCACTACACAGAGCTAAGGTAGGTTACGCCATTATCACCTTGTTCCATTTAACAGATTGTTCCTGTCTCCCTCATTTGCTCACAAAGCTAGGCATGAAAATTTCATGCCACTCTTTTTCTCCATTGTTTACTATCCTCATTACAGATGTAGTGGATATCCCACTATTTTCCACTAACCTATGGGACAACTTCCAACTGGATACTGAAATCCCTCAGTCCACTTGGGAGGAACTCTTCAAGCTCAACATATATGACTCTGAAGAATGCTATCTCATCTGTGTTAGAGAAGGAATCACTACCTTGATAGTAGTATAAAGCTATACTCTCTCTGTTCCATTCCTGATCCATCCTATATATTTCACAAATTCTGCTCCTCAGCTATGCTCTCTTATGTATAATCTTGTTATTCTAATTACCCACATCTTGATCAGTTCTCACCTCATCTTCCTGGCTTGTTCTCTTTCCTCTTTTATATGACCTTTTTATTTAGTCTTCCATTCTTTTTCAGGATTCCTTCCTGAATTGTTGCATCTTCCTATTCCATTTCTCTTTTCTATTGTGTCTTCTTTCATTAAGGAACATCATCCTGTAATAGCAGTTAACCTTCGCTAGTGTACTTTAGAGCTCTGCTAGAATCTCCAGGGAGCATACAGTTGATCTCAGATCATATCCCTTTGTCCACTGGTATTCATTCAGAAATACTCTGCCTCCAGCATTGGAGAAGCTGTTCCACCACAGGTTAAACTTACCTTGTTGCTCATTGCCTCAGCTGCTACCAGTAGCCACTGCCAGCTCACCAGCTGGAGTCACACCTACCTTCTAGGTCAGGAGACTATTGTCTTGATAGAAACCAATAGCTATGCTGTTATGTCCATTGTCATGGAGAGGTCCTACATAATAGCACTCTGTGCCCATTAGCACCTCAAATGCTCTGATCCAAGAACTGTATTAGTGGCAGAAAACAAGTAGACTCCATCCAGGGCCAAATCACCTCTCACATTTGTTGATGTCAAGAGCTACATCCTAATTATACATTTGAATCTGGCTATAAATTTGTAGCATCTGTCATAACCCTGCATGCATATTTAAATGGAACCTCACTAGCCTATTTGAGTACCATGCAATGCTACTACTTGATGACATCTCTGTAGGCCATCCAGCAGCTACAATTGGAGTGAAACAGGTAATTAAAGGCTCTTCCACCATACAGTCATAAAAATAATGGTTTTTGGCAAAGTGGACATCTTGGCTAACTGGATTCTGAGTATCTGATGTGATGCCCTGTCCTCCCAGCACCCCAACTTGATAGGAAAATTGCTAGCACTATATGTAGATTCTGGCATATGTAGCTGGCTCATAACCTGCCTTCCAAATCCAGCCTTAACCCATCCTACTCTCTAGCTCCAAGGCTTGCCAGTACTTTTCTAGTGACTGCCCACAAGTTTGTTGGAGATACTCTCAAAATATGCATTGCTGTGTTGTGACATCTCAGTTTGGAGATTTGTATGCTAACTTATTTGATTTTCTCTGCCAGGTAGGATAATTGAATGGGTATGTAATGTGATGTTAGTAAATTAGCTGCACTCACTCATAAATATACAGTGCAGGGATAGCTACCATGCAATTGCCCTTCTGTACCACTCCTGAATTCATTTACATACTTTGCTTCCATACAGATTAACTCTTGCCTATCTCCACATGGTGAGATGCATGGAATGACCCACAACACCATGAACAATCACATCAAACAGGATTTTCACAAGAATATTATTAACTATGACTGTGATCCTTTGCTCTTCTTTTCTAATGTCCACCTCCCTTCAAGTATCTGCCATCATACTCAGACTCACAAAGATACTCTCAAGGATATATTTGAAAATTTTGTTGCTTCTGAGTTGTACCTCCCAGAAGTCTTGAAGTGAAACATCCAGGATTCAGCTACAGAACATCTAGCTAAACAAGTAATATCTATGTTTTTCAATTCAATAAGAGAAGAAACTGCTAACCTATAGGAAGACTACTGACTCCCAGACAATTGGTCATTAAGGCTTCATATCTCAAAGTTGTGGGAGAAACCCCACCAACAGCTTGGCACAAGAATTCTAATCATGCCATGAAGGGCATCCACAAGCCTGATATCATCCTTCTTTGTTCATCTGTCCACCTGCCCTCCAAGTTTTATGACATGTGCAATTGTTGCAAGTTGAAATGCTCCTTCAATAAGAGTAACTTTGATGACTTCCTGCTTCAGCTGCAAAGATTGCAACTTCTACCTTTGTAGTTCAAATCAACTACTGTTTCCATGTTGCTTCCTCCCTCTATGGCAGAAAGTTGATGTTAGCTTTTTTTGTTTGTGGTTCTACTTCAATCTCCTAGCCATTAGACATTGATACAGAATGCCTGCACTTTCAATCCATTCTCATTTGTCTCTCCTCTGCTGAATCCACTTGGAATAGCTTTGATTCCAACATGCAACCCATCTTTGACCAATGTGATCACTTTTGGATTCATAACTTTGGTTCCCTTTCCTTGGAGATAACAGACCTGTTGCTTTTTGTCTTCAAGGCCATGTATGACAGGGGTACCAGGGTACTCCTTTTCCTTAGGAAGACAAATTCTGCACAAAAAACACATGCTATCCTCCTCAAAATATCTTGGCTACTGGAAGGCTCCATCATCAACATTGAGATGAGTGAGTTGATGAAGATCCATGAACTACAATTGCTTCAAGGTAGGAAGGCAGACTTATTTTGGGAAAGAGATACATATGGTATCTTCTGCAACTGCATACAGCTCCTAACCACAGAGGATAAACTCTAATAGAATTATGAATAACATTTATCTGACATTCCAATAGTTCTAGCATGTCAGAGACTGCAGGCTAATGACCCTCTATCTGATGATGTGCTAAGGGCAGAAGGGTACTATCCATGGGATCACAAGCCAAGGTAGTATTCTGACACTATGAAAAATATCTTAGCAAGGTTCAATGTCCCCATGTGGGGTGCTGATGAAAAGGAGATTTATCTAAAGGTTGATGACACAATGCTTGAGCAAATGCCTTCATATAAGCAATCTCAAGAGTGTATTTGGATGCTGTATGGTACCTGTGAGACTTCATTGGTATGGCTTTCATGTCAACATGAGTTGCTATGTGATATGATAGCTGCTCTTGCAGGTGAGGTAGCCTGCTTCCTGTCATCATGCCTACAACTCACTGTGTTATGTGAAACATCTTGTATGGACAAGTCACTTGATAGAAACATGATAGGCAATACTCATAAAATGACTGACATCTGACAAGATTCAGACTAGAAGAGATACAAAGGGATTCTGTGATGAAGCATTTGGCTTCCAAGGGTAATTCAAGATAGGATGCTTGTATAGCATGATAAGGACAGTATGACTACTAGTAGGTACATATAGTGAGTAACAAAACCAATGCAATATTTGTATCATTTTGATTGTGGAGTAAGTATCTGGTGAAGTATTGATGCTAGACCCCCTAACTGAGATATCAATAGAAAGCCCTGATCGAGGGCTTTTAGATGGTATATAGGGTGCTTAAGTAATTCTTTCCAAATCAGGAGATATTTCAGACTTAGTGAAAGGTACTTATTGCATCAGTTTTGGAGCTGACACTCTAAAGTATGGAAATTGTATGTTGCAAGAGGATATTGCATAATAATTATGTCATATGATTTGTCATAGATCTACCATGATATAAACAAACACAACCTCAATCATTTTTCCCACAATGGCCATCATAAAATTGCTTTCTATTGAGTCAATCCATAATACTCCCTTGGTCTTGGCATTGAATTACTTACCCCATCAAATTACTTATTCTACTGGTCTCAACCAAGCTACTATCAGTAGACTATGGTTCAAACAAATTTTTAACCTACCCAAAGCTTCTGGTGGTCATTCTTCCATCATTTCTTTCACTAACATGTGTCATGTTATGTGTCTTATTGGATCTGGAAGGGTCAAAAATATAATCCAAGTCACCAAAACACTTCAAGATATGAAGAACCATTGCAGCTCCCCTTAGACTATTCACTTCTAGCATCAATACTTAACCAGATATTTACTCCACAATCAAAATAAACCAAACATTGCATCAGTTTTTTTGCTCACTGTAATAGTCTAAGGGGTGTGGTGCAAATGCTAAGCTAGTGAGTGTGAGTGTATAAGATATACATAGTAAGGTATTGATCTTCCAGGCATCTCTGAGAGAATCAGAGCTTGATAGGCAATGCTTATGAAAAGACTGATATCTATCAAGTGAAGGAAATATCTATACAATAGTAATATGAGTAGTGTCAGGTGACTACCTACCTACCATTGATAGAGATGTAGGTGGGAGCTACTTGTAAGGGTTGTTGCCTTCTGCCAGCCTGGGTGAACCTGAGAGGGTTAGGCTCTTGGGTCAGGAAGCACAACCTAGAGACAAGGGGATACTTAGAGCTTTTATTTTAGCATGGCATGAGGTTGGTGATGAGAGTTCTCATGGCTTTGATTGAGCACAGTGGAGATATCAATAGACAGTGTAGTGGCCAAGGATAAGACAATGAGGGAAAAGAATTATAATACACTGTTGGTATTTGCAAGCTCACTTCAATGGTATTAGAATAGACATTTTGCACTGTGACATTAGTGAAACCAATACAATCTACTTGATTGAAAGCACTGCACCCCACCACATTGTTCCTGATTGGCCTAAAGAGAATTGAGACCCAGGATACCACAAGCATGCTGGCATATTAGAAGACTAGAGTGATGCCATTGATCTTTTCTTATCAGAGAAGAGTATGGGGCATATTACAATGGATGTAAACTAGCATCAAAAGCTACATTCTACTTGATTTGTTTTAACAGAGTACTCTCCCCTTTATGGCCAGTACACTCCTGTCAGAGGATAGTAGAGTGGGAAATTTATATTATGAGGTTTACCATAACTTTGAATTTTTGTTTTTGGGTCCTTTGGATCATATATGTTAACATGAATGAGCCCTTCGATCAGTGCTGCCTAGAAAAAGATGATAAGAAAGATATCACCAGGAAAGTACTTCCCAATGCCTGTGAGTCAGGAGCTGCTATGCAATGCTGAGCAACAGTAGCTTCTGTATCTTCTGCCATCCTAGCCATCCCAACCTTTCCCACCTCACAACAACCTTTGGAGAATATCTCTGCATCTGTTTCAGACTCAGACATGGGCTCCACCAAATTCACTGCAAGCTCTGGCTCAAACTTTGTAGCATCTATCCTGGTTGATGTAAAGAAACACAATATAATATCATTCAATGACCACTTCATTCATACCCCTTGTAATGGCAGGTCCTCAATACCTATTTAGGCCACTCCTAGAGTATACAACACTGGACCCTGCTCTGTTTACAATGGAAAGTGCAACTTTTGTCAAACCTGGTTTATTGACTGCCTTTCTGTTAAACCCAGGAGACAAGTGAAAGTGGACTAGCCACTGAATAGGGGACTCAAGGGCCATATTGGACTCTACTGTGAGTAATCAAGAATGATATTGAGCAAAATACAATGAGCTACTAACCTGGAGTCCACTATGAGTAACCAAGGAAGCAGAACAGTGAACTCTGAGGATTAAGTGGAGTATGTTATATTTGTTGATTTCACCCCTCTGTAAACACCTTCACTTCATTCTAGATGTTTGTTGCCCTTGTGGCTGATTGTGGCTGCTAGGTGTTTACCAGTATTTACAGCCACTCCACTTAGCCATCAGAATCCACTGTTCTACTTCCTTGGTTATTCACAGTGGACTCTAGTGTACCCCTTGAGTCCCCTATTCAGTGGCTAGTCCAGTTCCACAAGTGTCCTGTGCTTAACAGTGTGGCTGTAAATACTGATAAACAACTAGCAGCCACAATCAGCCACAAGAGCAACAAACATATAGAACAAAGTGAAGGTGTCCACAAAGGCAAAAATCAATAAATATAACACTTTCACCCTACTTCTATGAATCTGGTAATGGCCTCCTTCAAGGATTGAAGGTACTTCATCAATACTTTGTCATTGAAGACAAGAATGGAAATCTTCTACCAATCACACACAAGATCTTGCTTGATATCTTAAAGAATGTATTTGAGAGCATCAATCTACAAAGGGATCATACAAGTGATAGAGAAATCATGCAAGGATAAGCATGGTATAGTAATTTATTGGCTTAATGGAATAATACCCAAGAAATAGTAATTTTAGTGCTAGATAGGTCCAAATTTAGGGGTCCAGCTAGTAAAAGTGTTTATACAACATGTCTCTCCTAGGCTTGTCTGGATAGAGCCCCTGGCATACTGAAGACTTCCCTAGGCTACTTGGGGAAGCAATTTTCCTAGAGAAAATAAGAAAAGAGATGTATTGTTTTATTAAAAAGTAAAGATAGATTTTATGATAATTGTGGGAAAATAAACAGAGATAGTGGGATTTATATATGCTGTCTGACATTCACTTACATAAAGGTGACATAATAGAACCCTTACCACATGTATATAATTATATTACAGCATGCTAGGATCCAATAGATGTAATCAAAACTCAAAGTCAAATAACTGTCCAAATGAGTTATCACTTTGAAATGGGTGCCATGTCATCAGATCTGATCCAAACCTTTTGACCCTTGCACCAATAAAAAGCCAAGAGTGGATACTACATTTCATACACTCATAGTTAGCTCTCAGATTAGAGTGTTATTGAGAGTTATTGGCTTTAGTGCAAACATACACATATGCAGACAGTTTTTTGAGCCACTGTATGTTTGTAGCACCAAACAATAGCAAACAACCACTTGTATTGTTGAGATCCTGTATCTGATATCAAAAGTACAAAAACTATTACAATGGTGTTACTATTTTAAAACTGTCATATCTTCACAACCCCTAGGCCAAATCAGATGACCAAGCAACTGCCTTGTAGCCAAGGGTTTTTAATTTGTTTGGTCTCACCAAAGCAAAGTGTATTTCTCATGGGTGGTTGCAGCATACTTCAGACCCCAGTTCCAGGTTAACTATTGTAACAGTTTTTGGAGTCACTGTACATCTGTGACCCTCACAAACTTTCCCACTGTCAAGCTTACTGGTCCCTATTTCTCCAAGACTTTGACATCATCTGGATCATCACTCCAGGATCCAAGATGGGACCAGTGGACACTCATTCCCAAAAAGATTTCATTGACACCACCTCTGATAATTTCAACATACTCATTACCCCAGATCCTATCAACTAACTACTGGGCAATGAAAAAAACATGTGACCATCCCATAACTGATGTGACACTTATTTTGGCAAAGGCCTAAACAATGTGGCTTTGTCATGTGGCCATTTCCATTTTTGGACTGTCTTGCTCACCTGCAGCACACAGCACCATCCTTTTTGGACTTTTGAAGGTACTGCAGTACATACACAACAGTTATTTATTTATACTGCATAGCATAAATACTTTTAGGATTAGGATAGTCCAGGTAGGTAATTGACTAGATATCCACCAGGAAGTGCCAGTGGTACATGTGTGAGATAGTAAGCAAGACTCAAGTGACAAGAGTCTTGGTTTGAATAATTCTTATTAGAAATAAGAGATGTATACCTGAATATCTGGTTGGCACTTGAAAATAAATTATTTGGATGGCATTAGCCACAGTCATGACACTCAACTGACCTCAAAAATATGTTTGATTTGTTAGCAGGGACATATTTATTCACAATGAAATCTGGTGCCATGCTCAAAGAATATTATCTCACAAAATCCATTTGTGTGAATTAGAATAATATGTCATGGACAGTGTTTTTGGTTTCAATATTGTCAACTTGAAGTGATTGCTGATGGTCATGACCATTCTCTGTTCCATTGGGGTAGTAGAAGGGTCACTAAGAGAGCTAGATCCCTAGTTTTACTATGGTCACTCTTTCTATTTATACATAAATACTAGATAGAATTATGTCAAGTCCTCCAACCTCACAAACTAGATTCAATAATTCTCAATACAGAATTTAAGTATCTTGGATGGGCCTGAAATACCACAAAATAATGTATAAAATATATGAACAAGTTCTAAATAAATAAAATAGACCATTAGAGGATTCATAAGAGTCCAAGAAGTGTATAGCACAAAGGGTAAAGTCTTATTATAATATTAGGAATAGATCTAAAGTCAAGGAAAGAAATCTGCAGCTTTAGATTGAAAATTCTGGACTAAAATATCAGACTAAAAACATGGACATTGGACTGGAAATGGTGGACTCAGAGTACTCCAGTAGGTCCAGATTGGTGAATGAAACTTGAAGCACAAGCAAAGTCATATTGGCTGGTGCAGACTAGAACACAGGCATAGACTTGGACATACCAAGTTTCAACTTGAATAGTAGGCACTCAGAGCTCCAGCTCTTTTATTGTTGGTAAGTATTTCACCCTCAGCTGTTTTGTATATGTTCTAATTAAGCTTGCATAGAATTTTTCTTCACAACTTCACAAATCTCAAGGTTGCATTTCCTCCTGATAAAAATACAAATGAAACAATAAATATAGTATTTACTACCAAAATGTTTAAGAATATATGTAACATGGGAGACAATCATCATTCAAGAGGGCTCAAGCTTATGATATTTGATGACTGTTTTTTTAAATATATTTCCCTTTTGTACTTATATTGTACTCTGAATAAATAAATAAAATTATCTCACATGCAGCCTGTGCCAAATGTAGCCAGTGCCAAAGGCATGATGGGTAACACCTAGTCATCATTAATGCCCTAGACCTCACCCTTGCATGACAGATAAAAATTTCCACCTCCTCTAATCCCCTTGTACTCCACACTTTAGCCACCCTTGATGAAAGATCCCTACTCTTCACCCATGCCTCCCTTACTCACTGGAACTTTGACAATGGCCACCTTTACTTCAAAGGATGCATGTATATTGTTACAGCCACTGTCATAGTCCCAGGAGACTACAGTAATTTTCCTCTATTTTTCCCTATTTTTCCTGACTTTCTACAATGACTCTTGCATATAGCCCCTATCTATAGCTCCTATAACCTGAGACCACTATATGCTTGAATCCAGACTCCTAGTCCCAAGCCTAGACTACTACATGGCCTACACATGTTAGTCTAGCCCTTCTTATGGTACAATATCCTACACATGGTCATCCTATATATGTTAGTCTAGACTTCCTCATGTACATAGCCTTCCATATAGCCTTAGCCTTACCTAGTCCTCACTCCAGTATAGCATATCATAGATCTAATGTACACACCTATAAACTCCTAGACACTATACAAATCTCCTAGTCTTGTCCTCTTGGAGTTCTCCCTAACACTCCAATGTCACAAGTTACCCCCAACTTGACCTCTTGAAGGCTTAGCACCCTAGTAAGGTGTTTGGTCATTTCATATGTTTTCCCATTGGCATGCTTCACTCCATTCACTTGTCTCCACTGTCAGGCTGCATGGGAGTTTTTTGCACCAAGTCCATTGTCAAACATGACTTTTGGTGGCCAAATCTCTCCACCTTTATGAAACACTTCATCAATGGCTGTGCAGTTTGCCAGCAGAACAAGATAAACACTCACCTCACTTGTTTCCCATTACCTCCTATACCTGCCATCACCTTACTGCCCTTTTGACAGATCACCATTGACCTCATCAATGACCTCCCTATCTCTAAAGGCCACAATTCAATAGTGGTCTGGGTCAACCACTTTACAAAGAAGGTAATACTCATAGCATGTTCAAAAACTATTGACACAGCAGGAATTGCTCAAATCTTCCTTGATCATATCTTTGAATACTTTGAACTTCATGACACTTTGATATCTGATTGAGGCCCCCAATTCACCTCTGCCTTTGCCACAAAACTAGCCCACCTTCTAAATATTCATAGCCTATTATCCTCAAACAGATGGTCAAATAGAACAAATTAATCAAGAACTAGAAATCTACCGTTACATATTCTATACCAATAACCCTTCCTTTTGGGCACAACTCTTATCCTCAGCCAAATTTCATCATAACTCAGCCCCATACAACTCTACCAAAAATCTCTCTTCTCCTTACTCTATGGATATGAACCTCACTCCGATTCCCCTCTAGAAAAAACCTTTCTTCCTGTGTTAGAAAACTGTCTATCTTCCCTTGATGATATCTGAAGAGAAGTCATTGCTGCTTATGAGTCAACACAAAAGATCATGGCAACCAGATGCATCCACCAATTTACTCCATGGAAAGTCAGCAACAAAGTGTGGTTAAAAGCCACTCATCTCCAGCTTAAATACTCTTCTAGGAAACTTGCATCCAAAAGATATGGCTCCTTCAAAATCACCAAGGCACTATCCCCACTCACCTACCAACTCCATCTCCCATCCACATGGAAGGTACACAACATTTCTCATGCCACATTTCTATCACCCTATTGCTCCACAGAAGCACATGGTCCTCCCTTTCTTCCCCCACCACCTGACATTATCAATAACAAAAGAGAATGGAAAGTTGATGATATCATCACACACAAAGGACCCAAAAATAAACATCAGCACCTGACTGCATGGTAAGGATACCTCTTTTTGGAAAACACCTAGAAATCTGAGTGTAATCTCCACCACATGTTCACCATCCTAAAGGCTTACAAACAATGACACCACCTTTGAATGGTAAACCTGCCCAATGGACAGTCTCTTCATGAGTATCTCCTGCCCAGATTTACCATCCATATCATATAATTGGATTCTATCAATCTATTACCACCAATGTTATTCTTGTCTTCCTCAATATCCTCCTTGTTATTGTCTACTTTGTCCATCCCATTTTTACCTTTGCATATGCAGCAAGCCTTTGCACATTATTTGCCTGCACATGGGGTCCACTTGCCATACATCTAGGCCATCCTCCTCCCCTACATGTTACAATTCATTTCCCTTCATCCTCCTATGTACTCCTTTTTCCTTGCTTCACACCTCACCATTCAAGCCCCACTAGATGCATTTTTTTTCTCTCATATTTCTTATACTTGTTCTCTTGTATTCTATCACTTTTGGTGCTACATATATATTACTCATATATTTCCATGCTATGCTTGATTATGTATACCATTCTGTTGCCTTCTTTTGCTTAGGAAATCCTGACTCATGGCTTGCCTATATAAACCATAGATATCTTGCCATATAGCACTAAGCTTGATCTTCTTAATCTACAAGTTACTGCAGGTATTGCCTGAACCCTCAGTTGCTGTCTCCCTCCCCTTGAATATCTTTGTCTTGAACCACTCATGGTCACCACCTCAAGTAGACTCCTAGTAGCCCTACTACAGCTAGAAGACCCTCTTGATGTCACCCCAAGCTTCTGACAATTCCTCTTAAGCTTCCTCTTATGTGAACTATTTCCATTGTAGATCCATCTTTACCCTTGATTCTTGAGCATGCTCTCTGTGAGCAGATACCTCAAATCCCTGAAGCAAGATAGCTTCACAAAGACTCATGATTGACCATTGCTGGTCCAATCCATGAGGCCAATCCACTGACCACTCTGGATTGGATGACCTCCAGGAGTCTTCCCTTTTTCCTGAATCTAACCTGGATCTTAATCTTGATACTATCTGCAGGCAAGAAGATGAACTAACCTTAAGCCACCAATTATCCACTGGACTTAACCTCCCTTGAGAACTCACTCCACCTTCCCTGACTCCCCAAAGCCATAACTCACCCTTTGGAGAGTTCTCTCTCTCTTTTCCCCCACCAAACCCATACCTGCTAATTCCTGTCCCAATGGTACCATCCACTTCCTCTAAACCTACTGAACTCCATCTGAGAACTCCAGATGATTTTGATAGGGCATTTGACAAAGCTGAGGACTGGCTTGGAACTATTTGGTTCTATTTTGTAGTAAACTCAGATGTCTATGACTCCAAAGCAAAGAGGGTAAGCTTATGCTCTCTCCTTCATGAAAAGGGGATCTGCTAAAGTCTGAGCAGCCACCTACTGCCAAAAGATCTTGACCAAGGCCATGCTTGATGTGAGCATCTTTGCTGAATTTGCTAACATCTTCTCAAAGTCCTTTGTATACAAGGACACCATCACCTCCAGCCTTCATTGGCTGGCAACCACCAAGATAATCAAACACAAGAATGGAAATGGCTACTCCCCTTCCCTTACCAAATATACCATCTGCTTCCAAAACCATGTTGCCATCACCAAAGTCACTGATGAGAATGTCCTCATCAGCTACTTTGCAATCAGGATCCCAGAGTGACTTATGTGGAAAATCAAATCCATGGAGAGTGGTATATGAAAGCCACTCACTTCACCACTATGTGGGAAAGAGCCCAGAACCTTTCCAAGTGAGGCAGCAGGAAAGTCTTTCATGGTCTCCCAACCAGCCACAAGGCCTCTGTTCCTGATCCAAATACCATGGATATAGATGCAGTTTCAACTACTCCCATTCCCAAACTTACCTCCAAAGAGCAGAAATGCTTCTTTGAAAACAATCTTTGTTTCTGCTGCTGAAAGCCCAGCCACCAATCCTCTAAGGGCCTGCAGTTTTTCTCAAAACCTAAACACCCTGGCATAAAAGTTTTTTCCACAGATTCTGAATCCCCAAGTTGTAGGAGATCCCTAATGATAAGGACAAAGATGGGAGGGAGCTGCAGTCAGATGAGTTTCTTTTGATAAGGGTTATTAAAATGGGGACCTGCCACAACATCTACATCCCCTAGTGCCTTGAGACTTGTAACTTCTACTATAAATTCTATGCAAATACCAGTTCAAGTTATTGTCCCCTTGCATACCCTCCAAACTGTTGACACCTATGCTGTCATTGACAGCAGCACTGATATCTGTTGCATCAACTGGAATTTCACCAAAAAACACCACATCCCCATAACCAAGCTTGTTGAACCCATCTATGCTCAAAATACTGATGGGTCTGTTAACAAGAAAGATATGATCTGTTATACTGCTGATATTTTTGTCTCCACCAAAGGACCCATTCACCAGGTATCATGCCATGTCATGCACTTGTGCCATGACAATCTCTTCCTTGGTTTCCCCTGGCTGAAAAGATGGATCCTACTATTGATTAGGAAAAGAGAACCCTCCAGATTGTTGAATCAACTGATGAATCTGCTCTCCTCTTTTCTCAACACCAAACTGCCTCTCTGACCTGGGAAAAGCTCTCTACCCCTCCTTGACCACCCCATGCCATGTCCATGTGGACTTTGTATATGCTGAATGCCTCTTTGCCTATAATGGGTGGGAGGGCAAATCTGATTTCCTCACCTATGCCCATGACCAGTACATTATAAACTGCATCATATGATGTGGTTCCTATTTCATCCTGGCACCAGTGATCTTCCAATTGTCCATATCATCTATGCTTGCCCTCTTCCCAGAAACTTCAAGGTTCTCTTCACTATCCAAGGAATTCTCCTGTTATGAAGAGGTCTTTTCCCAAGAAGCCTCCAATATTCTACCCCTATCACAACCATATGATCACATGATCAACTTAAAAGATGACTTTATCCTCCATATTGCTAAGGTCTATCCACACTCTCAAGATAGATGTCAGGCCACTGACAAGTTCATCAATAAAAACTTCACTTCTGGAAAGATCTCACCCTCAAAATCTCCAGTCTTCCTGTTATGATTTTCTTTCTCCTTTCATATATCATCCTTATTGCAGACTATTCACATATACATACTTGGAAAGGCAATACTATCTCTTGCTACATAGGTTCTGGTTATCTCTTGATCACTGGTCCCACTATCTTATTCTTCTCTCATCTCTCTTAGTCTCTATTATTCATTGGACTTATCATTTCACTACCATTTCTCTCACAATGGCTAGTGTTTCCCACTTCCAGAATAAGACATATGCTTTTCTTTTCTTACTTATCTTGTTGGTCTGTGCACATCATTAAGGTCTATAAATACTTGTCTCTTTTGTATATGTATCTCAATCTTATTTTGCATAATACAAGCATAACTCAATTCACCTTCAAGTCTCTCTGAGTTTATTTTCACCCCTTTGTCTTCCTTTTCCACTAAGATAGTCAGATATCAGTCTTTTCATGAGTATCACCTTGACTAAGTTCCCAACTTGTGGAAGAGCCCCTCAAGTACACTTTGCATAACAAAAGAATAAGATTCTCCCTGGTCCCACCTACTTAGGTGAAGGACCCTAACACCTATCACCACAAGGCACATAGGATGATACAGACTCAGCTCAGATGATGAAGACATCAATATTCCCAAGATCCAACCTCAACCAAGAACCCACCATCATTATAACCCACAGACATCCTTAGGAGCTGCCAACCCTCTAACCACAGCCACCACCTCCACAATCACTAGAGCCTCCATCCCCACACCCCAAGCAACCCAAGTACCACAGAACATTCAACTATCCCAGAACCCTGCCTCCATGCCCACCACCATGGATGGATGCAAAGCAGCCCTGCCTGCCAACATTTCTCAATGGATTCAAGCCATGAAGGCATACTTTACCTTAAACTCTGTATTATACACCAAGGAGAGCAACAAAGTCATGACCACCCTCAACAAGATGAGTGAAGGAAAAGGAGCCTCCTTTGCCAAGAGGTGGTATGACAAGATGGCCAATACCAATATCTCTGCTACTCAGAAAGATTTTAACACCTTCACCTCAAACTTTGAGGATACACTCTATCCATATGATATGAAAGTCACAGCCTGTCTCAACCTATTCAAATTAGTTCAGAAATCCATCAAGAAACCTAACAGAACCATTGACAACAGTTTTCAACAATACATCACTGACTTCCAGAATCTCTACACCAAAGTAGGAATTACAAACAATGCTACCCTTATCAACCAGTTCTCCCTGTGTCTAGACTAGAAGATTGCTATCATGATTCTCTCCATGTCCACCATGCCCACCCTGATCACTAAGTGGATCATCAAAGCAAAAGCATTCTATGCCCAAAAGATTCACATCCTTGCACTCAGGGGTGGACAACCCCAGCCATCCTACCTTTTTCCACATGCCCCATTGAGAGACCCAAATAACATGAATGTTGACAGTGTCATCCTATCCAAGTTAACTCCCACTGAACATGCCAAGTGTATTAGGGAAGGTCAATGCTTCCAATGTTGACTCACAGGCCACACCTCAGCCAACTGTAAAAAGAATTCTACCCCACACTCCCACATCACCACCACTCATCCTCAGAATATCAGAACCATTGAGGCCACCACTAAGGAACTCCCTGAAGTCCTGCAATCCTCTATTGATGAATATATCCAGTCACTCAAGACCTCTGGAAAAGAGGAGACTGAAATTTTATCTGTCCTCAAAACCTGCTATGAGAAGGAACCTGCTGAAGAAATTGCCTCAATCTCCATGGCCAACATCCAATGAGGAAAATATTTTTGAAAAGGGGAGCCACCTCAATGTCATCTTCCCTAGCAACCAACCATGTATATGTAGCACTAAAAACAAATCAAACCATGTGTTTACCTGTTTCACTACAAGGAATGAATAAAATTGTTGAAACCACTGCCCTCATTGACCCAGGAGCAATAGAAGATTTCTTAGACCCATGCCTGCTCACCAGAAACAATTTCAAAATCTCAGAACTTCAGAACCATATGGTTTTTCTTTCCTTCTCCCACCCTCTGATGTCTTTAACAAAGAAGAATGGAAAGTTGATGACATCATTACCCATAAAGGACCCAAAAACAACCAATAGTATCTAACCACATGGAAAGGTTACCCATCATCAGAAAATACATGGGAACCAGAGTCAAATCTCCAACAGTCTGGTTGGATACTATCCACTTATAAACAGAAGCACCATCTCTAATTCTGTAACTCCCCTGCTAGTCAACAGTCTCATCATGAGTATCTCCTGCTCAGAAATCATGGAATTAGTTTATGTTCCTCATCAAATATGTCATCACAAACATTATCTACTGTCTCCTTATTCTCATCACCCCACCCAATTCCTCTTCACCCTTGCATGGGCAACAAGTTTATCTTTCATTGCTGCAAGAGTCTGGGGCCCACTTACTCTTCATTACAGTTCTCAATGCCACTCTGCTCATAATGGCCATTGAATAAAACCTTATCTTCTGTGATGATACAATAACCCAAGAACTCATCAAACTATATCACAGAGTTGCATGTTTCCAATGGCTATGTTTATCTGCCAAAAGACCAGACCTCCTGCTACATTTTACCTGATCTACTTTCCCAGAATGAATTCTAACCATCATGTTCCATCATAGTTTTAGTAGTTATATTGAGACCTTAGAGCCTGACCTTATCTACCCTATCTTCAGACATATTTTCCTCATTCTACTTTAGGATCAATGCAACACATACTTAGAACAATGAGACCAGCTTCCTTCTTTTTACAATCACTTTTCTACACCCCCTCATCCTATACCAGCAGCACCCCTAGCCAATCACCTTACCTCTTTCCCTCCATCCCCCACCCCTACCATCATAGTCTCAGACACTAGCAACTATGCCTACTCTGATGATTTGGATGAGTCCACTATACCCATCTCTCATGATCAATCCCAATTTATCATCCTCCCCAATGGGATCCAAGCTCTCTCCTTGCCTACTCATACCATACCTTACACTCTCCACCTTCAACCTGCCTCCTTCCATACTGAATTATTTCAGTGCCATTCTCTCAATCACTATCAGAAGGACTATCCAGAATACAACTGTCCTATATCCCATGAGTCTGCCCCAGGACATCCAGCTAGAGCCTGTCTGGCCAGCCAATGCAACTTTTGTTCCAACTGGAGATATTGTGACAGACTCTGTCCTCATTGTAACTGTGGACTTTGTTTCCAACCAGGACACATCATCAATGACTGTCCATTTGAGGTACTATCCCCTTTGTAGGCCTTGGAGATCTATAGTGGACCATCCATTCCTCACAACTGAGGTACCACTTTGTAGCTTGGAATGGAGAACATGGAGTACAGAGATTGAACCAGGGATTTCCCCAGATTAAAAGACCTACACTGAGTGCACCCATTGTGTTCTCCAAAGAATGGAAGAACTCCACCTTCACCTGAAACCAGAGAAATGTTTCTTTGACTGCAATGAAGTAGAATACCTTAACCCCACCAAGTTGGATGGAATAGCCCACTGGCCTGTCCCTAATTCTGTCAAGGAACTCCATTTCTTCCTTGGATTTGCCAACTTCTATTGCCAGTTTATTCTGGACTACTCCACCATCACCTGCTCTCTCATTGACCTCATTAAAAAGTCCTTGGTGTGATCCTGGACAGAATCCTGCACCTCTGCCTTTACCCTCCTCAAACAACACTTTGCTAGCCAACCTGTACTATATGTCCCTGACCTCTCTGCCCCCTGCATCATTGTCACTGACACCTTCCTATATGCTTTGAGGGGAATACTCCTTCAAGCTAACACAAATGGGGAGTGGCATCCCTGCTCTTATCTCTCACAAAGTTTTAACCCTTCCCAATGGAACTACAACATCCATGACCATGAACTACTTGCTGTCCTCTATGCCTTGAAAGCCTGGAGTCACTACCTTCACAATTCCTCCCACCAGGTTCAGGTATTCACAGATCACAAGAACCTTACTGACTTCTATGAGCCCCACACCCTAAATCATTAACAGCCCCACTGGCTCTTGGACCTAGCAGATTTTGATATGAAACTCATTCACATCCCTGGCTCAAACCTTGCTGGTCCTGATGCCCTTTCTTAATATGCAGACCACTTCCCTCCTTCAGCATTGGATAATACTGAGATCACTCTCCTGCTATTCTTCCTGTTTGTCAATACCATTGACATTGCCCTCACCTCACTCCAGGCTATTGACAAGCATATTTCCTCTGCCTTTCACTCATACCTTTCTGGCTAGCAAAACTATGAGGGGATCCTTACAAGCCAAAGACCAGGAGGACTGTGAAGACTGTGATGAGGAAGATGTGGATGGGGTAGTGGGACAAGGGTGATGGTGGAGGGGGCATTGCTGCTGGATATGTTCAGGTTGCATCTGCCTATAGTAGGGACATCTGTAATCTGGGCAGTCAATGCACCAGTGGCCTAACTTATGGCAATGGAAGCACAACATATTAAAGAGAGGGTGGTCAGGGGTCAGTTCAAGCTCTCCTTCATTCATAAGATGGACTTGCTTAAGTTGGTCAATGAAAGAGATCTCACTTTGGTTAAGGGGAGAGACAATGGTGTGAAAGGAGTCTCCCTAGCTGGGGATGTATGGATGACCATGGCAAGGGGAAGCAGGGGGTTGAACTGGGGTGTATGCTGGGAGGCCAAGATGGGCCAGATCCCTAGAGTATCAGTTGATGTTGGTGATGAAATCCAGCATGCCAAGTTGATGCATGGATGATAGGAGATAATTGCAGATGTGGCAAGTAATGAGTTGTAGCTGAGTGGCAAAGAATTTGAATTGGACATTGGTGGAGGAGAAGGAGGAAATGGGTTCAAGATGAGAGGTCTGTAGGTATGCTAAATAAAGTGATTCAAGAGGGGAATCTATGTTTAAATGTACCTGCATAGTAGTAGATAATCTGGAGTTGCAAAGAAGGGTCTGAAGGAGGTAACCAGACTCGCATGAGAGCAGGTTGGATTGGAGCTTGTTGGTGTAAAGAGGAATGTTGACTGAGACAATGGTCTCCAGTCATTCCTGTTCCAGGACAGAAGGCCATGGGAGCATGGTAGGTCCCCATCCAGAGGTTGCTTGGTTACTGATCAAGTCCTCAGGGAGGACCATGGGTGGATAGACTACTGGGATGGGGTCTGTGAGTGCATGGGTTAAATCTAGCTGGATTTCCTTGACCCCTTCAAGGACAATGAGAAGGGGGGATTGGGTGGCAGATGAGTCAGTGAGAGATGATTTGGTCGAAGGTGTGTAAGACATAACAAGGTTGATGACAATAGATAACTCAGTTGATGATGCTCACAGAGAGCCCAGGGTATAGAGTTCTAAAAAGGGAAGACCTTGGGGTGAAACTTCTTATATCCCTTGAGGACCATTTGTGCATATTTAAATTCCCACTTGGGGAGCCAGGTATTATTGGATGTAGTGAACCCATGCCATTGGACCAGGAAGTGATGGTTGATAACAGAGCCCTAGTGTCATACAATTTTCTCAATTTTATACTGCTCTTCTCCATCAATAAGATTGGATGGGAGTTTGTGAAAATTGGAACCATGGATGGAGTTTTCCTTGTATGGGGCCAATAGGGATGCATGAAATACCAGGTGTATTTTCCAAGACTTTGGCAAGTGGAGTTGATATGTGATCAGGAACTGTTATGCCTGGCCTGGGCAGGGTCAGACATAGACTCAAGGGTAGGTTTCTGGGATGAGAAGTACCAGCATTGAAATCCTGCAGTACAATGAAGGCCTTCAGGGTGAGATATCTGCTCACAAAGAGTACGCTCAATGACAAAAGATTCTATGAGTCCAGAGAGAACAAACTTATCCTGCAGTTGGGAGGTCAAGCATAGGAGTTTCTCAAGGATGTATTGAGTAGCACTAGCTTAGAGAATACAACTACTAGTGCTACAGTTTATATATACAAACCATGAAAGTCCATGGAACATGAGAGAATGCTTGGGATGAGCAGGAACAAAAGAGATATGACTCAGAGAATGGTGAAGATTGGAATGAGTAAGGATGAGTCATATCTGCTGTGGATCCATTGATCAGAAGCAGCTGTCAATCAAAGATTATCATGAAACAAAGAAGAGGTCAGAATGACCCAAAGTGACAAGTGACAGTGGAGTCAGTTGTCAGAAATGAAATAGAAGGTCTGAAGGGTGATACCTATCATATTGATATAGTAGTCTGGGTTAGGCCAGATGAGACAGACTGTAGTCCATCAAGGCAGGACTAAGTGAGACATGAGCTAAGTAGAAAGAAAAAGTGTACATAGAAACATTGAGATGTAACAGGAACAAAATCTTGGTGATGGTAAAGGACCTCTCTTGCTTAGGTGCAAACTTCAAGTGGGTAAGGGTGCATTTCAGATTCTGGGCTTCCAACCAGACCTGATTGCCTTTTTCAAAGGGTGTGAAGTTCTTCCAGTTCCAGGAAGCCATAACCTGATGAGCTAGGTCATGTGCTGCAAGAGCTTCCTATCTGGCAGTAGTAAGTTCCTTGATTTTATCCTTGACTGCAGGGAGGTCTGTGAGGGGGAGGACAGTGAGGAGCAGTGTAGGTTCATATCCCATCATTAGGTAAAAGGAGGATTTACCCATTATGGAATGAGGGCAGTGATTGTGAGCAAATTTGGCATGGATCAGCCAATCAGCCTATGTCATGGGGTTGTTGCTGTGGAAGATCTGAAGATATGTCTCAAGTTCCTGATTGATCCATTAAGTTGCCCCATCAGTCTGGGAGTAATAGGTAGTGGATAACACAAGAGAATATCCAAGAATATGACTGAGTTCTTTGGCAAAGCAAGAGGCAAACTGTGGTCCACAATCAAAGATGATCTTCTTGTAGAGGCTGAATCTGGAGTAAACCTTTTTGAAATACAGGGTTGCAATGTCTTTGGCAGTTGCCAATTTCTTCATAGGACAGAAAATAGCCCCCTTACAAGATCTGTAGTCAGCCCAGACTATCAAAGAATCATAGCCCCCAGAAAGGGGAAGGTCTGTGATCATATCACAGAAGATCTGCTGAAATGGACAAGTGGTGGTAGACCAATTAGGCATAAGAGGGGGAATTGTGGGATGGGTGTTAATTTTGTTCTGTTGGCAAGTTGCACAACCCTTAACATACTTGTGAACAAACTGGGCAAGACCTGGGCACCAGAATTCACTGGCAATGAGCTGGTGAGTTTTCAAGTAACCCAGGTGGCCAGCCAACTCATGATTATGGCAATGCTGGAGGATAGATTGGTGAAGCCCTTTGACTGGCAGGATGTGGATGTGTTCCTGGTAGTGTTTTAAAGTCCAGTTGCATAACTGGAAAAAAACCTTAACCTAACTGAACCACAACTGCTTGTAACCACTTAAGCAGTCCAGTTACTGCCAGTTATGGTTCAATTACAGTTAAGGTTACAGAAATTTTCAAAAAAATCACCACCAGACAAAAACCAGTTATAACCAGTTACAGACTTAACTGATTATGGTACAATTTGTCTCTCCAAATCCTCCAATTTGCACTGATTTTTCCATATTTTTCTGTATTTTTCCGATCTGATTTGAGCTTGTTATCAACATATTTAGAATATATTGACATGAAGGGTGAGACTAATCATATCTCATCCACATCTTCACCTTTTCATGTAACTCCAGTGTTGGATGACAGATAGGGGTGGATGCAACATTTGGTGGAATCACATCCTAATGAGTGCAAGATCAGTTATTCTAGCTACTTCAAGTTACATAATGTATAATAACTTAAAACAGCCATATCTCAGGATCCTGTAAACTGATTAATGTAAAAACAATATGGACAGAAAGCTAGAGGTGTGTAGTTCTTTTCCACATTCTCATACCTAGTGTTAACCAGTTTTCATCTGTCCAGTCTGGTTTTTTCTCTAATAAGGAATTTCTATAACCAGTTATGATTTTGGTTATGCCCAAATAAGGCAAAAAACCAGACTGAACTGAACTTTAAAACACTAGTCCCTGGTAGGTGAGGACACCTTCATGGAGTTGCCAATCACTGAGGCAGGAGGTCATCCTTCAAGGTAGTCCAGATATGATTCTGGAGGGCAGAGTCAATGAGCCAGACAAAGATAGAGTCCAGTAGGAGTATGGTTTGGGTGTTATCAGGAGCATGAGTCAAGAAGTCTGGCCTGCAGGACAGAGCATCCAGTCTGGCAAGCAGAGACCCTGGGATGTGGATCATCTTATAGTCAAAGTCTGCTAGATCAAGGAGCCAGTGGGCTTGATGGCAATTCAAATTCTGTGGTTCTCTGAAGTATGTAAGATTCTTGTGGTCAGTGAAGACCTGGACTAGGAAAGATGAGCTATGGAGTAGGTGTCTCCACAACTTAAGGGCTTGCATGATTGCAAAGAGTTTGCAGTTATGTATGTCATAATTCCATTCAGCTGGGAAGAACAACTGGGACAAATATGAACAAGCTTGCCTCTACTGAGTTTTGATGGCCTGGCCTTGCATCCTTCATTTATAATTATGTTGATGGGTGTGCCATTTGTCAGCAGTGCAAGACCAATATCCACCCTACCTGTCCTCCTCTCACCCTGATCCCACCCTCTTGTCCTTTCCAGGAGATTACCATTGATCTTATCACTGATCTCCTCCTGTCTAATAGGAAAGATGCTCTTGCAGTCAGGGTTGACCACAGCCTTAGTATGTAAGGGGGGAATTTTCTATCCCACAACTAAAAATGTCACTGCTGTGGATATTGCATCACTCTATTTTCACAAAGTTTATTGCTGATTTGGACTCTTTGACCAAATGATCTCTGATCATGGTTTTCCAATTCACCTCTGCATTCACCAAGGAAATGGTGCAAATTCTCAATTACAATCTACACCTTTCTACCATCTATCATGCTCAAACTGACAGGCAGACTGCATGAGTTAACCAGGAACTTGAAACCTATCTCCACATCTTCTGTGGAGACAACCCTACCTACTGGACTGAACTCCTCACTTTCACTGAGTTTACTCATAAGCACCACCCTCATTCCATAACCAATCAAACCCCATTCTTTCTTATGATAGGATACAAATTCAAAGCTGTCCTCTCTATCATTCCACCATCCAATCTCCCTACTATGGAACTCCACCTAGTCAACCTAAAAAAGGGCTGAGATAAAGCTATCACAGCCCATGACCTTGCTCATTCCATCATGGCCTCCCACACTCATCAGCACTTTAAACCCTTTACCATGGGTGATAAAGTTTGGTTGGAAGCACAAAGTCTCTACCACTCTCAAGCTGACCCTAAATTCCTCTCCAAACAAGAAGGATTCTTTGAAATCATTAAGGTCCTATTCCAATCACCTATTGCCTCCATCTCCCTAAAACCTGGAAGATCCATCCAGTCTTCAATACTGTACCTTGCTTCTCTCTCCTACCAAGGAAACTGTAGTTCATGGCCCAAACTTCTCCTAACCCCCACCTAACCAGATGGACTCTGAGGAAGAATATCTCATGGACTGTGTTTTGAAACATCATGGACCTTCCTCCCAACAGAAGTTCCTGATCCAATGGAAGGGATACACTTCTGATGATGACTTGTGGGAACTGGAGCAGAATCTTAAATATTCCAAACTCCTCCTCTCTGATTATAAGAGACATTACCCAAGGAACTTTCCCCCCAAGAACTAACCACTCTTACCCTGCAACCAACCTATGAAATGCCCTGCTCCAATGTCCCTACCATCCTTCATCCTGCTTGATTCTGATTCAATCAGCTTTCTCTTGCTGATGGCTCTGCAAGCACTATCAGCTCTCTTATGAATATGGACAATGCTTTATCCTTATCCAGTGAGTCTGTATTTTACCCTAAATATATTCCTGCTCCTCATACATTATACTCTGAGAATACTTCCTCAGTAGCTCCATTCCTCACTCTAGTCAATGACAACTCCTCTCTGATCTCATGCATGGCCACCCCTGGTTTGGGAACCTATGTATGAGAACATTGTCTTCTTGGTCATGGAGGAACTCCCCATTCACATTGTTCAACATGTGGGCACCATCATATTTGTAGATGTCCCAGAACATGCTCACCACTTACACCCTGATCTCCCATCCAGGGTGCAAGTTTGTGCCCTCCTTTGATTTATCTACAATCTCCTTCCCTTTGCTGTCCTGATTCAGTCTTACCTGGATGACAGATCCATCCTCCAGTATCTCTACCTCCTCCTCTTACAAATCACCCACATCTCCACCCTTATCCATGCCTCTTCTGCTGACATGTCTGCCTCCATCTGCAACCACATACTCAGCAACATCCAACACAAGGTAGAAACCAACTTGGTCATCACTCTTTACCAGCTAGAAATGTTGGAGTTCCTGTAGGACCTGAACCATTATCTTTGGAACCTCACCTTTTATATCCACATTGGGTCCATCCTGTTACATTTCTTGATTTCACACTCTATGGACACTGTTACTGCATTCTAGATGTGTGTTGCCCTTGTGGCTGATTATGGCTGCCAGTTGTTTAGCAGTATTTACAGCCACTCAACTTAGGCCTCAGAGTCCACTGTTGTGCTTCCTTGGTTACTCACAGTGGACTCCAGTATGCCCCTTGAGTTCCCTATCAGTGGTTAGTCCACTCCCACAAGCATTCTGCACTTATCAGGTTATGAGCCCTGCACTCTAGTCTCTTATCACTCAAGATCACCTCACATCGATGCCTTATCAACTATACCACTCAATTCATCCTCATTAGCACTCTTTGCACCATACCATCCACATCTATCCATCATGGCTTCCAAGCAACACTCACATTGCATTTCACCTCTCATTGGCATCAACTATATCACATGGAGTAAAGAAATGAAAGCCCTACTTTGTTCAAAAGGACTCTGGAGCCTTGTAGATGGAAAGGATACTTGCCCTACTGCTTCAGGGCCTGAGCAAGACACTTGGGATGTCAAACTGGACAAGGCTGCAGGCAAAATCATGCTCAACATTGCTCCTGATCAGAGGATCAACATTAGGGACCACCAGAACAACCCCACTGCTGCTTGGAATGCTTTGCAGGCTCTGTATGTGCAGCAGAAGGCTGGCACTTGCTTTGTGGCCTATGATGAGTTCTTCAATATCAGAAAGCATCCAGATGAGTCCCTTATAGCACTCATTGCTCGAGTCAAGGAAGGAATGACCAGGATCAAGCAACTTCGCACCTCTACCTTCAATATAAAGGCTCTGGATGATGAACTCACCTGCATGTCATTGATTTGAGCACTTGGACCTGATTACTCCCATTTCACCTCATCTCTTGCGCTCCTGACCAATTTGGACAAGGACAAAGTGAAAGCTGCGTTCCAGACTGAGGAAATCAATCATTGCCCTCGTGCTTATGCTGCTGGTGACTCTGTGCTCTCTGCCACCTCTGGAAGCTGCGCTTGTAACCCCTCTTTGCCTTGCTCCTGCTGTGAGAAGTCTGGCCACTGCCAATGCAAGTATTTTGCTTTGCAGCGTGCTAGGGATGCCTACACGACCACCAAGCGCAAGGGAAAGCCTGCCAATGCTGCCAGGACAGCCTCTATGCCCTCATCTTCAACTTCAACTCCATCTCCATCTGCTACTCCTGCCCCAGCTGTGGCACACTCTGTCCAAATGTCTCAGGATGGTGTGGAACTCACAGGAAATGCAAGTACTCATTCCAGTATCATCTCTCATCCCTCATCATCACCTCCAATTTATTCTGATGTTGATTGGAATACAGACTCAGGGGCCACTTCCCATATGACCCCTCATTGTCACTGGTCATGCAATTATACCCCAAAACATGTCCCAATCAAGCTGTCTGACAGCACCATTGTCTATTCTACTGGTGTTGGGTCTGTTGTGTTCCATCCTGTCATTGAGGGGAAGAGGGCTAGAGCTGTGGAGTTCAGTCGTCTGTTGCATGTCCCAGAGCTTTGCAACAACCTCCTATCTGTCCTGTACCTTACAAAATACTCTGGATTTGTTGTCAATATAGACTCGACCCACATGATGTTCTCTAGGCCTCCTGGGCCCCCATTATTCATTGCCACCATCTGAGATAACAATGCTGCATTCTTGGACGGCTTCACCACCTCTGTTAGTGAGGCTGCTTGCCCTGCAATGTCCTTGCCTCTCAATCTGTCTCTTTGGTATTGCAGGTTTGCTCATCATCACCTTGCTGGTGTTAGGGCACTGTATGAGCACAAGTTAGTTACTGGACTGCAGCTGGACACCAAATCTGCACCTGATCCAGTCTGTGAGCCATGTCTTGCTGGCAAGATGCATGCAAATCCATTCCCTCCATCTGAAACTCACACCTCTCATCCTCTGGAGCTCATCCATACCAATGTGCATCAGGTCACTCATCCATCTGTGTCTGGATACCACTTTTGGGTCACTTTCATCGACGACTACTCAAGATATCACTTTGTTGTGCCTATTAAGCACAAATCCAATGTTTTTATGCTTTCAAGACATTCAAGGCATTTGCAGAGACCCAGTCGGAGCGCAAACTCAAGACACTACAAGATGACAAGGAAGGGAAATATATGAGCAATGCCTTTGCAGATTTCACCACTCAGTGCAATATCATGCACCAGCACACTGCCAGAGCATGTCCTCAGCAAAATGGAGTTGCTGAGCATGCCAATCAACTTCTCTCTGAGCACATTACCAGCATGCTGCATGAATCAGGCCTTTCTATTTCATTTTTGGGCAAAGCATTGGCTGCACTTGTACATGTTTGGAACAGATGTCCTACAGCTGTGCTTGATAACTCCACTCTCTATGAGCAATGGCATGGATCTAAGGCTGATGTGTCTCACCTGCAAGTTTGGGGGTGTACTGCATATGTGCATCTCCAGAAGGACCAGTGCTCTGCTTTGGGATCTCACTACAAGAAGTGTGCTTTTATTGGATATCCTGATGGATACAAGGCATGGAAGTTCTATAATCCATTGACCAAGTGTACTATCATCTCACAATGTGCTGATTTCAATGAATGGCACTTCCTTGCTTGCCCCTCTGTCTCCTTGCAGTCACCACCATCACAATTGTCTTATGTTCCCCCATTGGTGTCTGATGATGAAGATACTTCAGTGTTGCCTGGTATTGTAGCTGTGGGGGGCCAACCAGTTCTGCAGCTGCCAGCTCCAGCTCCACCTCAGCCTGCTATACCACCTCCACCACTCCCTTTGCCTGCTCCAGCTGCACCTCATCCACTCACTCCCCCTCCACTGCCTCCAGTACAACTTCCTGAACCTGAACCAGCTGTCGATGTGCTAGCTCCACCTGATTCTCCAATTGGCATTGGTACCAGACTGCCTGCCAGGCGAAGGAATCCCCCAGGCCAGTGGTGGAAACTTTATGCTTCCCAGTTTGATGCAGATAATTCAGATGAGGATGCTGATATAGCCTGTGCTACCTCACTTGCTGTTCCTTGTGCCTACCCAGAGGCAATGTACCAAGAGGACACCCAGAAGTGGCACCAGGCTGCTCTGGATGAGTTGAATGCTCAAAAGCTGAATGGCACATGGACTCTTGTCCCTAGGCCTATGGATCAACCTGTAATCAGTTCTAAGTGGGTCTTTGTGTGCAAATATCATGCTGATGGCTCCTTTGATCACCACAAGGCTCATCTTGTCACACAGGGATTCAACCAGCAACCTGGATTCAAGTACTTGGAGGGCTTTGCCCCTACTGTTTGCTTGCCAACCTTGTGCACTGTGTTTGCACTTGCTGCCATCCATGGCTGGCATCTCTGGTCTGTCAACATCTTTTATGCTTATCTCAATGGGAAAATTGACTGTGAGGTGGATATGGAGCAGCCACCTGGCTTTGCAGAAGGAGGTGCCAAGAAGCTTGTCTGCCAGCTCCAAAAGGCACTTTATGGCACCAAACAGGGTGGAAATCACTAGCATCACAAACTGCACACTGTACTCACATCTCTGGGCTTCACTCCAACCTATTCAAATGCTGCTGTGTACATCTTCACTCAAGGTGATATTCACATCATTCTGCCTGTCTTTGTCGACGATATGACCTTTGCCTCACCATCCTTGGATGCCATCAAGCACACTGTGGAGCAGTTGTGCAAGCATTTCAAGATCCATGACTTGAGATCTACTGTTGAGATTTCAGGTATCAAGATTGATTGAAATTGCCCACTTCACACTCTGACTCTCTCCCAGCATCAGCATTGTGTAGAGATGGTTGAGCACTTTGAGATGGGTGATTGCAAGCCTGTTAGCACCCCCATGGACCCTGGTCTCTCCCTATCTCACTCCCAGTCACCTCAGACACCCACAGAGTCTGTATTAATGCACTCAGTGGACTATGGTGGTGGTGCTGGCTCATTGCAGTATCTTTCTTGCACCACTCACCCAGACATTGCCTATACTGTTGGTCAGCTTGCATCCTTCACCTCCAATCCTGGTGTATTGTATTGGAATGCTGTCAAGCACTTGTCTTGCTATATATGAGGCACTATGGACTATGGTATCACCTATTCCCCTGATCCTTCAACATCTTAGCTCTTCTCCACCCATTCTGATGCAAATCATGGTGGTTGCAAGGATACTGGTCGATTGACTGGTGTATATGTTGTCAAGATTGGTACTGGTGCTGTCTCCTGGATGTCAAAGCATCAGTCCATTATTGCTCTATCCACTACTGAGGCAGAATACATCATTGCATCAGAAGCTGGAAAAGAGATTGTCTGGATGTGCAAACTCTTGCAGGAACTTGTGCTGTGGACAAGTCATCGACCCTGCACATTGACAACCAGTCTGCTATTCAGGTAGCAAAGCATCCAGAACATCATGGGTGGATAAAGCAACTCAACTTTCACTGGTTTTGGCTGAGAGATGTGGTGGACAAGGGTATCATTTTGCCCATATTCCTTTGCACTGATCAGATGCCTGCTGATCTATTGACCAAGGCATTGCCTTGAGTCAAAGTTGAGGTTTTCTGTCAGGTGTTAGGACTGTGTAGAACAGGGGGGAGTAAGTGATTGGCAGAGTTGTGCAATCAGGGGAGAGTGTTACATTTCTTGATTTCGCACTCTATAGACATTTTCACTGTGTTCTAGATGTTTGTTGCCCTTGTGGCTGATTGTGGCTGCCAGTTGTTTAGCAGTATTTAAATCACTCAACTTAGGCCTCAGAGTCCACTATTGTGCTTCCTTGGTTACTCACAGTGGACTCCAGTGTGCCCCTTGAGTCCCTATTCAGTGTTCTATGCTTATCAACATGGGCCCCAGATTCTTGCAATAATAAAGGATACACTCATAGCCCATACAAGGGCAAAGAGGAGTTGGGTGGAAGCAACAAGAGTGAGAAGACAGTAGATAAGGTTTGTGATGACATATTGAATAAGAAACATAAACTTGTTCATAGTTTCTATGCAGGAGATACTCATGAAGAGACCATTGACTAGTTAGAAACTACAGAATGAGAGATGGTGTTTGCACTTATAAGCAGATAGGATGTGAGTGGCATATCAGAGATTGTATTTGGGTTCCCATGTGTTTTCTGACAAGGGATATCCTTTCCATGTGGTCAGGTATCATTGGTTATTCTTGAATCCCTTGTGGGTGATGATGTTATCAATCTCCCATTCTTCTTCTTCATTGATGACATCAGGTGGTGGGAGAAGGAAGGGAGGATCATGTGCTTCTGAGGAATAGTAGGGAGATAAGACAGTGGCATGGAATACATTGTGTATTTTCCATGTGGGTGGGGGACAGAGCTGGTACATGAGGGGAGATAGGATCTTCATGATTTCAAAGGAGCTGTGGCATTTGGGTGCCAGTTTCTTAGAAGGGTACTTGAGGCAGAGATGAATGGCTTCCAGCCACACTTTATCACTGGTCTTCCATGAGGTGAACCTATGGGGAGATCTGGTTGCCATGATCTTCCTGGCCAATTCATGGGTGGTGAGGGCTTCTTTATGTGCTTCATCAAGGTCAGTTAAGGGCAGGGAGGAAGGTTTTGCCTAGTGGAGGGTTGGTGCAAGATTGGTGCTGGATACCACAGGAATTGGTGAACTCAAGCATGGTGTGAGTGATATATTCTTCTTCCTTGTCATCATGCAATGTTTTGATCCTTTGCTCAATCTGGCTCTCTGCGAATGCCTTAAACTATTTGAATGGACTGAAAACATCTGATTTGGCATGAATTGGCAGCACAAAGCAGTATCACGAGTAATCATTGATGAATGTGACCTAATAGCAGAATCTAGAGAATAAGCAATAAGGAATCTCATGGACATCAGAGTGGACAAGCTGCAGTGGGCAAGAAGCACACCAGGAGCTGCTGGGAAAAGGATTTGCATGTATCATGCCAGCTCACAATTGGATCAGGTGCAGTCTTGACATTGAGCTGCAATCCTGTGATAAGTTTGCATTGAATCAATGCCTTGAAATCAGATACATTGTAATAGGCCAGCCTGTGATGCCAGAGGGACAAGTTCAGCAGCATAGTGGTTGTTGAGTTTGCATACTCAGTGATAGGTGAAGTCACACCATCCAGAAATTGTTATATTTGTTGATTGCACATCTCTATGGACACCTTTACTTCGTTCTAGATGTTT